>PNEQ01073239.1:0-58232 GCA_003012365.1 Medauroidea extradentata | reverse complement strand
AGAATGAGCTACAACGGACGGATAATGATCAACGGAAGGTGGGTGGAGTTGACGAATCACAAACGGGCACTGCTCAACAGTAAGCGGATGGGGTTGATCTGTAACTGACGTACAGTCCTCAGCAGATGGCGGATGGGATTGAGCTATCACGGAAGTAAACTGCTCAACAGCAGGCGGATGGACGACGAGCTACCGCGAACGTACACTGCTCAACAGCAGGCGGACGGACGATGAGCTACCACGGACGTACCCTCATCAGCAGCTGGAGAATGGGATTGAGCTACCACGGACGTACACTGCTCAACCGTATACGGATGGACGATGATATCGCGAATGTACACTGCTCAGCAGCTGGCGGATGGAGATGAGCTACCACGGATGGACACTTATCAACAGCAGACGGATGGGGTTGAGCTACCGCGGACGTACACTGTTCAGCAGCTGGTGGATGGGAGATGAGCTACCACGGACGTACACTGCTCAGAATCAGACAAGTCACGCCTCCACACCTCGCTTCTTGGCCAGTCTGGGAAGAGTTACCGCGGGCGGAGAGTGTTCAGCAATAGGCGTCTCACGTCTTCAGCTCCTCGCCAGGCGGTCCGGAGCACTTTCACCTGGCCTAGATAGCTGCGGCACGTCAAACAGGCGCGGCTTGAGGAGGGAACCACACCTGCTGGCATGTGCGAGGAGGGACAGTTTCTCCTCTCCCGCCGAGTTGAGCGACCCCTGTCCGTCTGTGGAAACTGCCTACGTGAGTAAGCGGTCATCACACTCCGCCCCATTGTGTCCTGCTGGTTGTAAAACCCTCATCAACGACTGACGTATGACTCGCCAAACATTACTATACAAAATTGAAATATTATTCACTCACATCTGCATTGCTGGCTGAGACATGGTCACGTGACCCAAGTGAAGTACAAACGGCCAATTAAATTATTCAACTATTGCAGTATGCGTGTCCTTGCACAAAAATAAAATTGCATTTTCCTTTACCTCACCTCGTTCGAGATAACAATCATAAATGAAATTAGTTACTTCCCTTAAATGTTAATAGGCGTCCAACAATATGAACCCCCCCCCCACCTACGTTTTCCCAATTTTAATTATTTAAAATAATTTTACAGAATTTAAAACTTACAATTTTTTTTGTAGAATATAAAAAAATAACTCCATATTTGTACCTCTTAATATTGTTATCGGTGTGTATGTGTATGTTAATAAATAAATAAATAAATATATATATATATATATGTGTGTGTGTGTGTGTTAATGGTAGCGTATCTGTGTGAAGAGCCGTATCTCATTTGACTGAGCCAATTACAATAACGTCCCTGCAACACCACACGTCTTTAATATGCCGATAGAATCCCTAGGCTCGTGAGAGTTAAAATATCCAATCACTGACCAAGAAGTAGAACTACAGATGTGCATGTAAGACACCAAAACAAAGTGGGGCTAAATTCTTTCCGCGGAAAACTAGGATAATACAGCACTGCACGCCAGCTTAGTGGCTTGCGCGGAGAGGCAATAATGCATTACATACACCGGTCAGTAGCCTAGTACCCTTACCATTCCATAGATTTCTGGCACACACAAACACGCATATCTAGAGAGGGTCCTACAATTGCAATTTGTAAACAATGCCAGAAAATATAGTAGTCTACTATTTCTTTTCTCACTGTTTACAAATAGAATTTGACGCATAAATCAAATTTCGTGCAAATATGTACAAGAAAAATTACAAATAATTAGTTGTACCTGAACACGTTTTTATTTACACTCCAGAACGAATATAACGACTTAAAAACGTAGAAGTTGTACATAAAGGGCATAGTGTAATTTTAAGCTGTACATATCACTGCTATTTGAAAAGAAAATATTTTTAGGCTGGGTATAGAATTGTGTAAAGCTAAAAATGAGTTGGTTGTGTGTGAATTTTTTAAACCCCTGACGCAGAAAGAGGGGTATTATAATTATTATAAGTAGGGATGATTGTATATCGTGAAAGTGTTTTGTGCCAACATACCCTTGAAAACGCTATAGTTTCTTACAACACGAATGATTAGTAGAAACCTGAAAAATTCGCATTTTCTTTTAGCCCCAAGCTATAATTCCAGCTACTTTAAGTTCGTGCCACTTTCGCAATTGGCCCGTGACTTATTTGAGACTTCCTGGAAGTCGCTTAGCCAATATTACAGAAGCAACTAAATGCAGGCTCATATCACTGCGTCATCGAGCAGCCAGAGTGCAGATAATGTCTGCTTGAATACACACATGTTCTTGGAGGCTAGCCTATACGTCTGTCAACCCGCGAATTATTACTGTCTCTAATGATTCGGTGATATACGTCTGACACATATTATCTCTCTGCAGACCAACAAGTATTAAATACGTATTACAATAGCGGGATTATTATTGGCTCAGTCAAATAGGGCAACAGCTCCAAGCACAGGTGAAAGCCAGTAATCTAGTAAGATGAACGTGTATTGAAATCCAGCAAACAGTCAAGTTTTCCCGCGATAAACCAAACTCTCTAATTATAAGTTTAACGTGTGTGTCTGTGGTATCGTAACTACTGAAATGTTGAACAGATTTTGATTAATTATTAATTAATTCATTTATTGTTTGAAAAGTGAATTGATCGAGAGTGTTCTTAGCTATGATTCAAGCATATCTCTTCAGCCGTTTGAAGATCATCAGTTTTTTTTTTCTGTCGGGGGTATTTAAAATTTTTAATTTTACAAAATTGTCAGTATAGTTACTTTTGTAACCCAGAGCAAACAACAACAAGCTGAATACAACTAACAATTGAAGTCCGAACACAATAACGCAACACATGGCAGTCACAGTGTTGTATTCATGGATACGTAATTCTTCAAGAATAGTAGAACTTTCCGTTTGTGCGGTTCAAATTTTTAGTGAAATTCTTTCATAATCATAAATTTTCGTGTTCACCACGAGCGGAGAAATAGAGGAAGAGATCACTATGGCCGGCGGAAATGCAGGTAACACAGAATATCTGGCAGCAACATGTATGTTGTGTCTCTCCAGTTCTCACATGACCATGACCTATTTTATGGTATAGATGGTGTTTAGGCCTACAACTTGTTTACATTCTATGTTTTAAAACTTGAGTTGTAACGTCAACGAGCTGTAAAAAAATATTTCAATACATATATTACTAGAAGTTCAATTTCCAAGTGGACACTTTTTTTTTGTTAAAATTTCAGTGAAAACTTGAATCGTATAGTACCGTAAACTAGGGTAGTACCCCTGGGTAATTAAAGATCACCCAATTAATTAAATTTAGCATGAAAATCTTAAGAGATCATGTACTCTGTAAGTATTTCTTAGCAATAATGTGGTGAGTGGTAAAGTCTTCAGTAATTTAAGAAGCTGCAAACCTTTACTTAAAACAAAAACTTGTGCAATAGTTACCCCGAAATTGTGCAATGTAACCCCACTTTACCGAATGTGACGTGAGCATTTTTTTGCAGCATACGGTGTACGTTTTACATTGTTAAATGCCATGATTGTTTTTATTTACCACTACCGCCAGCCTTTCTTTATCTTCAGAGGGGAAAACTACAATATTTATCGTTTTCTGAATAACAAAAAAAAAATCGTATTAAAGGATACCCAGTGACTAGCGTATCGCATTCTGAATGCAGATTTTATTAATGGGAACTCGTAGGCAATCTGTGTATAGGATGTTCACTATTAACTGAGCACTCAGGATAAATTGTAATTAATTAAAAATATGTTTTATTGTGGCAGTAGATGTTCACTTTTGAGAGTGTTGAAACGTTTACGATGGTTTTCAGTTACCGTAAATGGACATTTTCATATTTAAAAACAAAGTAAAGATAACTGCAAAACGGTAGTAAGAAAACTTTATGCAGTGTTCACTTTAACGTGAATGGCCTATACCCCGAAGGATGACATGAAATGAAGTCCTACGACGGAGAAGCGCTGCCGGAATTAAGTGGCGTGTGAAACGGGAGATCCCCGAGAAAACCCGCGGGCCAGCGGCACGAATATGACATGCGAAAATCCGGGGACCAACACCGTCGGGAATCGAACCCGGATCACGTAGGTGGGAGGCGAGTGGTCTGACCAAGTATATGAGCCAATAATAAAACAGTGACTGAATACAGGCCCATTTCACTGCATCAACGAGCTGCTAATAAACAGCTGCTATCACGTTCAGTACACAAATTATCTTGGAAGTTAGCCTACAGGTCAGTGAACTCGCTAATTTTTCCGGCCTCTAGTTGTGGTGTAACCTGGCGTGACCTTGATACTGTGTAGAAAGGAACTGCGCTGTCTGCCTTGAAGACGGTAGCAGAAGAGGTTCGCTGCGATTGTTGTTCGATTGTCAGCAGCACTATGTCCACCAGGCTTGTCAGGACAAGCGAGATGAGTCTGACAAGTGTCCTGAGTGTCATGCCGGACTCCGCCTCCAGCGACAGACTTCCAGGTTGCTCAACATCCTCTCAGGCTGGGCAGCTGCCAACAAGGCTCAGGTACGTGCAGTTATCTATCCGTCTACCTTCCTATAGTGCGGGATGTTGAGGCCGGGGACCAGTGGCGGCTCGTGGGTTGTTGCCAGGTGGGGCTGCAGATAGTCGGAACTGCACACTCTTGATGAACGCGCCGTAGACCAACGACCATGATATATTTGCGGGCTACTAGATGTGTTGTGACCACTCAGTAGTAAGAGGCACCTGCATATCAGCGTGTCAGTGGCTGTAGAGTCAACCAGCGCACAACCCTATACAGCTCTTGGCAACTGCAGCCCTACCCGGAAACAACCCACGAGCCGCCACTGCCGGGGCGTTATCCGGTCACTTCCCGAATGCCAACCCGGGCTGCGTTCCAAAACGTTACTCCGCGAGTAGACTTTGTTCTTAGGCTGTCCGATAACCTCTACAGCAGAAATCTTACTCGCTCTGGTAACATCAAAAACTTCAGAATTATTACTCTGAACTCTTGTAGAAGAAACATTTTCATATGACCTTTTATTGAGAGTAACGGAGAGTAGTGTTAATGTTGAAAACGGCGGAAGGTAAAGTCGGTTTAAATGAACTCTTGCGACGTGTAGGTTGCAAACATGGGTGAATAGATGAAAATTAGGGGTGACTTTTTCAGAAGGAGAATTGTTGTACTTATACTATTCTAATTTGTTGTACTCATATTCGCGAGTAGGTTAGGGCAATGGTAACTTTTTTTTATTATTACTCTAGGTTGCTTTATTCTACTTTCTGTTAAACATATTGGACAGAGTCCTGTTAAGGGCTTGTTCGCGAGTTTTTTTCAGACTGGTACCAATAACTCAAATATTTTTTAACCAAAAGTTTTGAAAAAAATTTGAGTCAATGTGCAATCACACGATGCACAATACTGTGGACGCGTTTTTTTTTAATAATGTACCATTCGCCAGCAAAAAATTAATTTCCTTCATTTTTTCTTATTTTCACGACGAAAAACGTGATACTTTGGGTAATGAAATCTAAAAAACCGTTCAGTATAATTCTACAAAAAAATTCAGCTACAAATTATAAGATATAACTGTCAAAACAGTGCAGCGAAATTTTGATATGAGTATTAGGTAGCAATAAATAAAATATTTTCGAAATCACTGCAAAACTCCGTTACAAGGTCTTAAGGATATATCGAATACGGAAAGTGGTCTGTGGAGGTTGCAATCATCATAGCTGTTGATGAAACTGGTGTAGTGCGATGTACCAAGAATAAAATCCGGCAGCGAATCCTCCAACAATGGTTGGGTTGACCTTGCTCTCTCCAAAGTGGCTGTAAATCGGCTCAACCATGGCCGTCTTTAGTGGAAGGCCAGAGTCTTGAATGTGGCGACGCTGCATCGGGGGCCTGCTGCCCGTCACATCTCGACTGCCCTAGTCTCTTTAATGTGTATAGATGCAGCTTTAGTGGCGTGTACACGTCTACACTGACTAAGGCTACCAATGAGCGACCGGCTGCAGGCCTCCGATGCAGAGTTGTCACATTCAAGACTCCGGCCTTCTACTAAAGACGGCCATGGCTCAAATTAACTATAAATGTCCGTAGACGTTGAGTTCTCAGGACATTAAATGCTGCTGAAAGGAGTGGGACTCATTGTACCTTATGGATTCAACTATATTAGATAGTTTACCATAGTGCTGGTTTGGACGGCACGTGTACTCAGTACATCGTGGATTGAAGGAAGTTATGCAGATTGTTACGTGTTGATGTCAGCAAGACTTGAGTTCCATTCCAGCTCCATGGTGTTGAGCAAAACATACCTAGACCTTGTGCTCTCCCCGACAGATTGTCAATGTCGTGTTATTCCCTCTGGTGAACACGCACAGGATTCGCTTATTTTGGGGAAACATCATCTTCCCTGGAGGACACTTTGATGTTCTTGAATGTTCGTGAATGTCAGCAAGTTTCAGGCATGCCGAATTAACTGCTCCTTTGTGGACCAGACTGCAAGTCCTGGGTGGCAGCCAGCAAGGTTGAGTTGTGTGGGGTGAACTTCCAGTCTAGGCGAGACATTTTATGTCGAAGGACTTCCCATTTGTCCCTTTTTGCTCTCTTTTTTAGGAACACTATTTCTTACATTCTAAAAGGTAGCGTATATATCGTAAAACCGTCACATACATTACTTGAAAACTGGTTTTACAATGCAGCCTACTTTTTGAAAGAAAAAAATATGTATTGCAAAACGTGTGATACATCATCCTCTTTGGAATTTTAAAATATTATTCGTGAACTTCATTTAGTTAGGGACCTGTGGCATAGCCATCTTTAGTAGAAGGCCGCAGCCTTAGATCTGGCAACACTGGCAGGAAGGATCATTTTAACACTTCCTCTGTCTCGCCAAAGGCAGTGGCTTCCCCTGGTTCGCCGGTACGTAGAGCAGAATAACGAATCATGTACAGCCATTGCCTTTGGAGCGCTAAGAGAAGTGTTAAAATGACCCTTCCTGGCAGGGTTGCCATATCTAAGGCCGCGGCCTTCTACTAAAGATGGCTATGCCTGTGGCCTTAACAGCAATCTACAGGCAGAAAAGTGAAATAATGTTGACTTGTCCCAGCAAGATTAAAGTTAGTTATGAAAATTTTAATAACAGCCACACCTCAAAGTTATAAAAATATTTTCTCATTTTCGTCGGTTTTTTTTTAAATACAAAACTGTATAATTTGTAGCCTTAAAGGTCTAATGAAACAGCTCATAGCAATCAGTACGAATTATTTATTTTCTGCAGTTAATTACTTTTCAAAATTTTGGCTACACTGTGACGGCCATTTTGTGATATTGATGAGTGATTATTATGATTATTAGAGAAAACTGGACTAATTGTTGGGGTACAACACACGTTCAGCTTACCAGAAGATTACTGGCTATCACTTGCACGTAAAGCTGTTATACCCTATTTGACTGAGCCAATAAGAATCCCGCTATTGTAATGTTTTATGCCTGTTATTGGTTTTCAGATAAGTAAGTTTATGTTATATGTACATCCCCCCAATCATATGTGTTGCAGTTAACTACAGCGATTTCACGGGTGATTGGGTACAGAACATTTTCACGATATATCGCCATCTCTAGTGATTATGTAAGAACAATGGGACATTTTATTAATTTGTGAAATTACGTGTTATCTGACGCGTACAAGTTGTGTAGTGTTTGGGAAAAATATAAAATAATGAATTTTTACGGGAGCAATGCTCTTGAACAAAGTCTGCGACTGACTGGTTTGAAGACTCTACGTAATAAGAGTTAGTTAACTCCAATTAAGGTTAATTCTACTACAGGTTAGAGAGAAAATGTGTTTTCTTTTGGGAGAGTTCGGCACAGGGAGAATTTCTACAGATAGCTACGTTGCTATCGCAAAGGGACCAGAAAAATACGAATTTGTCGTAAAATTACATTAAAATAGGCTTGGAAATGTCAGAAGTCCTTTAACTTAATTTTAAAGTGAAAATAAACCAATTTCGCTTTTCAAATTATCAACTTTATGTATTTAAATTCAGGGAAGCTCTGTGATTGGTCAATTTGCACCCATTACCGATATAGGCCGTTCACGATAAAGTGAACACTGCATAATTCTTTCTTTCGGCAGTTTTGCAGTTATTTTTGCCATTTTTAACATGAAAACTTCCATGTAATCAAACACTTGTGCGAACGTTTCAATACTCTCAAAAGTTAACATATGTTGGCCCAATTAAACATAATTTTAATAAATTATAACAAGTTCTGCTGAGTGCAAAGTTTATAGTGAACAGCCTATACCAGTGCTCAAGTGGTAGAAATGTTCCCTGTGACAAACTTTCAAAATTGATATTTTAAACCCCCGACGCAAAAAGAGGGGTGTTAAGTTGACGTGTCTGTGTGCGAATCTGTGTGTCTGTCTGTGGCATCGTATCTTCTAAACTAATAGACCAAATTTTATGCTTTTTTTTTTGTTCGAAAGCTGACGTGATCGAGACGGTTCTTAGCTATGATTAAAGGAAATCTGTTCAGCCGTTTAAAGATAATCACCTCTTTTCTAGTTTATATTTTAGTTAATGTGAGCAATTATACTGGTATGATCGATTTGATTAGAGCCACGATTTTATGGCGAAAAGATATTTGCAACATTTGGTTTCGATGCGTCATGTGCACACCTGCAGCTCTGCTACATCGTCTGTGATAGGATGATAGGATGATTTTACTCTCACTGGCCTTGGCAAATTATAGACGTACAGACTCACAATAAGTTTATTCTGATTGGTGCAGTCAAATGAGAAACGTGTCTGAACAAATACACGCTGCCAATAACCTTGGAACAGAACTGCCGATGTGCACGTGAGTCACTGAAACAAAGTGGGGCAAAAATCTTTTCGCGACAAAATCGTAGCCCTAGAAATTTAGTATCCTGTGAGTCGGTTTTTTTTATATTTTGAATATTTGCAAGTTATTAACCTGTAGTGTAATTAACCTTACTTCAGTGCAACGCCTAGAATAGCGACGATGTAACGTGTCCACAGCTGGCGGTGACGGTGGTGTTGTTCTTGTCGTTAATGCCGGTGCTGGTGGTGTGCAAGATGTACACGCACAGCTGGGAGAGCACATACGACAGGGCACAGTCGCTGCGGTATACTGACGCTTACTGGCAGTACATAGTGCAGCAACCTAACCTGGCCGACTGGAAGTACGTTGGTGCCAAGCTGGCCTACAAGCTCACCTTCATCGTGCTCGGCTGCGCCGTCGGCTGGGATGTCAAGAGCTTCATCTACTACTGGAGGAACGCTTAGTCTAGAGTAGAACCAACCCTGTAAACAAACTAGCAATAAAACTACTTTATAGTGACAATTAAAACTTGTCCAGTACTCTCTAAGCGATGTAAGAGTCCACACGGATATTTGTATAACTGGCGGTGTTGTTGATCGGCAGGAATCTCCCATTCCCTCTGTCTCTTTAATCCAGCGCTGCTCCATACTCGCCTCGTATTATCCCCTAACAGTGCAGAAAACCTCGCTGTTAATAGCTGACCAAAATCTCTTCATTCGCTTATTCTAAACATTAGGAGTTTTAAGTTTAATATTTTTAAGTCTCAAACTTTTTTTTTCAAATCTTTCACGCTTTAAATTTTACCACTTTAAGTAATTTCCCTCGATAGACCTAGAATATTTTTAGTTGTAATAGTAATCAAAAGCTTGACCGATATAGACTTTTTTACTTGAAAAAATTACAAACTAAAATTATAAAGATCAATAAAAGTAACACATATTGCAAATTAAAAAATCTTATTTGTAAACTATTATAATAGGTTAAAACATATTTTTACACAAAATTGTAAACCAACAATGCACAAACTTCCAGTCTATATACCAAATAAATGAAGACTCATGGACAACTTTTCTTCTATGCTTATAGACAATGTAGGCTGTGAATGTTTATGCACTTGATCATAATTCCACAAAACTCGGAAAACTTATTATTATTAAGTATATTCAGTTTACAACATTTAACCATGCAATATGTTTCTTTGAATTGCAGATATTTTAAAATGTTGGTAGCTATATCATATCTCCGGAACCATTAATTCGATACAACTAACATGTTTTGATGTTTAATACACATACTATTTTGGGAGATATACGTCTATTATTTTTCCAATTTTGAGGCTGAGCACAAGTATAAATAAAGTGTGCGCTCTATCTAGGAGAACCTTCAACTTTCTACGACAAAACAAACCATTTCTAAAACAACGAACAAGCTCTGTGGTTTTACAGTGATTTTGAAAATGTTTTTGATGCAGCGTAATTTTCATATCGAAGAATTCCTACATTGTTTCGCGACTAATGTATCGTTATTCGTACTTAATTTTTGGTAGCATTACACTTTATAGATTTTTCAGATTTTTCGCACCTAATTATCATAAATTTTGTTATTAACATAAGCAAGAATAAAACGATTATTTGTCTGCGACATAACGGTGCGTTATTTTGCAAAACACCAGCATAGAATCGTGCATTGTATGGCTGCTCTTAGTTTCGGATTTTTTTAAACCATCCGTTAAAAACGTTTTACGTTTTTTGCACCAGTGTGAAAAAAAATACTTCTTATCGTGACCTTAAAGCATTATTACACGTGAACAAAAATTGTTGGAAACGAGTTATTTAATTTTCCGCGAAATTTGACATTTCAGTTTTATATAGAAGCATTCTTACAAACTGGTGAAATTTACAACGGATGGGACTTTTAAGGGCATGGGCCCGAGTTTCTTCGCATTTAACGACAATTATTTTTTAAAACATAAATGGGAGCCGATATCGTAAAATCGCTTCGTAACTTCGTTATCACTGATTTAAACTGCATACTCTAATTTTGCCGAGTCAGAAGACTGCAAAATGTTTGCTAATTAGTTAATTAACGAAATTTCCTTTTAATTGATAAATTAGCTATACTCATCATACAGTTTGTCTCGAAAAATTACATAGCATAATAAAACCAATTTGCAACAAAGTTACGAAGCACTTTAACAATATCGACTCTAGTATGAATTTTAAAAAATAATTCTCTCGAAAGCCGAGAAACTCGGGACCAAGCCCTTAATGCTCGTAATAGCTATGTCAGAACATAAATTTTGCATTATATCGATTAAAAGGTTTCATAAGTCATTTCAAAATGAGAAAGTACCAAAACTTACCATACTACACATGCGTTTTAAGGCACCTCAACCGTACATTGTCGTTGGCAGAACTGTGCTGTATTTCAATAGCGGTGAATGGCAGTGGAAACTATCTCACCAGTCAACAGTCCTGGGAAAGGTTAGCCACCGGGTGCCACCTTAAATCTTAAATAGCTTACCGTAGCATGCGTGCTCAACATATTCAGACACGCGGTGGTTCCTCGCCTCCCGTTACGGAAATTCATGTCCTATTCGCGATGGAGATGCCTTCGATTTTTGGATGTGGAAAATGTGGTAGGCGTTGCCTTTGACATGCAGGTTTTCTCGTGGTACTCCTGTCTCCTCCACGCTTTTATTTCAGCGCTGCTCCATGCTTACATTTCTGCATCCTCACCAGCTCGTTACTCGGCGCTGACAGAAACATCTCTACTCCCCTACAGACTGTAATAACATTACGAGGGTATAGTGCATAATACAGCGCTAAAATCATCAGTTTATAACTGCATGATTCTCGAAGACATTTTGAAAAAATAAAAAAGAACTGCAATACTAGGCAACAGGATTTGCCATCTTTCTAAGCAAAAATTTTTCTCGAGTAACGTACTTCTCGAAGAAAAATCTCTGATGCCGAAATCTCGTTGGGTTTAATTGCGGCGCAATACATAACGCGTAATGAATGAATCATACTTGGTAAATGTTTACTCATAAAGTTGGCAAATATAATAATCTTGAACATTTCTTTTGTCGCTTTTAAATGCTGACTTTATAAAATGTACAGATCTCAATTTCAGCGTTTATTTATCTACCACACACTTCCGGGTGAATTTAAGCTCTTTTTTTTGCGGGTAGTGTTATTAAGTCTAAAAGAGTGTGACCATGGAACTATCGTTAAAATGTTACATATATGTGTTTAAAATTAAGTTTTACTATGGAGCCTATGGTAATTTTCTGAACAAGGTATTACACAACTTAAGTTGGTTTTTAACTCAACGAAAATTTTAATTTTAATTGAATCAATGACTAGTCAAAAATATATGATTATTTGCTTTGAAAAAATGATGCTCAATAGTAAAAACCGTTAACATCACATCTGTGTGATAGTTTCATGATAACTGCTGGATTATAGTATCGCCAAAACTAAAATCACGTCTAGGTCCCTTTAAATCTGCCACCAATCTCCTAGAAGAAATGTGAAGAAAGGAGGTAACTAAGAAAAAAATGAAAATACACATAAAAGAATCTGAGATTGGAGAAAGGGAGAAAGTCCAAATTTTGGCAAACTTAACTGAGATACACAAAACGTTTTATTTATGTTAGCCTATTTTATGGTGTAAAAAGGATAACGGTCCAATGAAAATAGTGACAACTACGCCCAAATGAAAATATTGTTGAGTGGTAAAAGGAAAATTGTTCAATTCAAATATTGTTGAATGGAAAAAATAAAATTGTCCAGGACATATTTCCATGTTGTACTCAGCGACGATGCACCGAATTAGTAACACCATTTAACTACTGGCAGTGCAACACGTCAATTACACTAGATCTTTTTTAAACATGCTGTTTGCAACACTCTGTACTATTTATTTGTGATCTCTATGGCCTGTCGTTTTGTTATGCTTGTATTTCTATGTAAACGAAAACACTGAAGTTCAAAGTGATTGAAATTAAATTTATGCAGTCTTTTTAATCGCCATGAGTATATATTGTCTCTGGCCATGAGTAAAACTTAATCGGAGTTTGAAAATAGTTGTAAGAGAAGGAAGAAAGGTGTTCGAAACACATAAATATGCAAAAGAAAAGAGAAAAATAGCTAAAGCTAAATTATTTCAGTTCACAACGTCAGAATGTGAATGCCAAAACAACTGGCAAAGATTGTAGGTAAATGTACACCAATATTTAACGTTTATTCTCACCCACTGTACTTAATAACGGTCAACGGGGATTTCAAATTTTATATTTTACAAGACGTGCTATCTGTTTTTATGTGGCAGGCTACAAAATGCAGTTTCTCAAACACTTCTATGTTACACTTTTACTGTGTTTTTTTTTAAATCCTATAGCGAAAAAGGCAAATACTCCACATCATTAGCTTCGTGTTTAAAAATATCAACCTTAATGAACTCATAACAACATAGGAAAGTTTGAGGAATAACATTGTGCAACCAACTACAGGAAATAGCTTAGCACGCCACGCAAGATGCAAACTTTCTGTATGTGGTATGGGCGATGTATGTTTCGTATTATTATGAAATAGTGGAATACCACCCAATTTCATTGTTAGGCATGAGCGAATTTTTTTTAATGAAATGTTTTTTAAGAGGAATGTTGCGTGGGGCACATGGAGTATTGTTGGGTGAGTTGTTTTAAAGTGGAAGGAAGTTGTTCACCAAAATAGCTAATAATAATGCGAATATTTTTTTTCTTTTTTTCTGGGTTTTTAGTTGTTCAAGGAAATGTTTCAACAAATTTACAGTACAGAACAAGACCATATAGCAATAATTTCACAGTTGTGCGATGGAATAACAAAAAATTAGCTAGATTTGTACCTTTCTGGGCTGTTAGAATGTCTTCCGGTCGCAAGACGGAGAAATAGAAAAGAAATGAGCCTACCTATGTCAAAACGCAACTTTAAAGTACCTATTATGTTAAGAAAGGTTCAGATAAGATTCCAGTTTGTCGTAAGGCATTTTTGAGCTTGCATTCAGTGGGTAACAAGGCAGTCCGTCGCCTGACATCACTCTTGGCAAGTGGAAAGTCTCCTAAAGGTAACAAAGGAAGCATCTTAACCTTGGAAATTTTGTTGGAGGGGATGTGATTGCTGCTACTGATGACCATATCAAGGCTTTTCCCAAGTACACTACACATTACAGTGGGAAACCAGTTTTGTACCTGGACGCAGTGATAAACGTAAAGAAAATGCATGCACTTTTCTGTGAAAAATATTCAAGTCTTCAGGTCAAGTACGAGTTCTACCTCAAATACTTCAGAGATAACTTTAACTGCTGGTTGGGTCGTCCACAAGTAGATTTGCTCTACAAGCGAAGAACTTGGGGCTAAACTATAGTCTACTTTTCTCAATAACACAGCAAAAATGGGAGCAGTTGCCGAGTTACAAGTTCACAAGAAGCGTGCATCCAAATTTTACAGAAAACTGCAAGATGTTACCACACTATGTCAGGGAAGAGTTGATGTTGTAGCCACTGTATTATATGCAAAACTTGCCTCTGCCATGTCTACATGTTCAAGAAATGTTTTATCTCAGAAAATTGTGGTTCTATGTGTTCGGAATACATAACTTAAAGGGCAATACAGCCAAATGTTATTGTTATCACGTATGCCAGGCAAAACGGCCCGGATGAGATATGCATATTCTTATTGGACTATTTAAATGATTTTCCATCCACAGTTATGGGAGTACATTTATTTAGTGACTCTTGTGATGGTTAAAACCGCAACCGTACCGTTGTGCGATTTTAACTGTCTCTCACTACCAGTAAAAGATTCAAAGTTATTCGCCATTATTTTTCAGTGTGAGGTCATTCCTTCTTACCATGCGACATTGATTTTGCAGTGATTAAAAAGGAAGTTCGACGCCACGACCGTGTCTACTCCATAATGGACTACATAGTTATGATAGTAAATGTCAGGAAGGAAAATATTGCCTACAAAGTGAAGTTAGTGGAAAATCAAGACATTCTAGATGTCAAGAACCGGTGGCCAGAGTTTTTCAAGAGAAGTAGTAAAGCCGTCGGAGTTGAAACGAAGGAGCAGTTCAAACTGACTACATACATACATTTTATTTATATCTCTCAAACACTTGGATATGTCACTGCGTCTGCTTTCATTGATGGGATTGTCCCATCTACTTTCAAGCTCCAGCTTTTCCTTGTTCGAAGTGATCCTCCGCCAACTTTGAGCAACACTTGTGGTTCACTCAGGTTAAGTAGCAATAATTTATTTCATCATATCTATCTAAAACCGCAACGGAACAATTCTGGACAGAGGTGAAAAACATGCTAAACGCGATATGTCTGTGAAATTTTGTGACTCGTCGTAAAGAAGAATTTTTTTTTATCTCAGTTTGAAGTTGTTAAGGATTTTATGGACATCAAGAACATAGGCCGGAAATGCACTATTTCTACTCTACAGTACACAGTACATGATGTATGGTGCATAGCATACTGGTTGGATCTTGTTGCTGTGGAATGCAATTGACAACTACATACAAGACGAATCGTATATTTAATTGGACGGTAGGCATTGCCTGATAGTCACATGATTTAGCCCGCGCACCACTCACTTTAAGTCATGAGACCTGCAGTACTGAACGGCGTGTTTTTCATTCCTATATTCATATCTAGAGGCAGTAGTATTTCGCGTATTCATCTGGTAGCAGCCTAGACTTCTCAGTCCTATAAGCACACAGGCCACAGACGAGTGTTCATTGGTTTCTAACGGAACACGCAGGTACCACGTGATTTCACAACGAGTTATTAGTTTATTTATCACTAGCTCGTAGTCGTCAAATATGTATCAAAACTACTGTAAACCGATCGCAGAAATGACAGTGCAGTTCATGACATTGAACCTGACCTAGAATCAACACGCAAAATAATTTTGCCTCTATAATCACATATACATGCCAAGATTGTCTCCCAAGATTTACATGCAATTTTGCAATAGCCTGTTTGAGTGTCACGTTATCCTATCCAGTATGATCTTTAGAAGAGTTTCGGAACGGGAGTGCATCACTGAATGCAGTCACTTTATCCAGTGTTTCACCGCTGAGTTTAGTTAGAGTAAGGTTAATTCTACTACAGGTTAGAAAGATCAATGTTTTAAGTTTGCCACAGGGAAACTTTCTGCCACTTGAGTGCTGGTATCGGTAGTGCACCAAACTGACCAATCACAGAGCTTTCCTGAATTTTTAGATACATTAAATTGATGATTCAAAACGCGAAATCAGTTTATTTTCACTTAAAAATTAATTAAATGACTTTTATAACTTCCAAATTTATTTAAATTTCATTTTACTTCGGTTTCGTATTTATCTGGTACATTAGCGAATTGAAGCGAAACTAGTGGCAGAAATTTTCCATGTGCCAAGGTCTCCCATAAGAAAACGTATTTTCTTTCTGACCTGTAGTAGAATTAACCTTAGTTAGAGAGGTTTGAATGGATAGAGAAGTGGTTGCGGCGGGATTGCTGGAACGACCGATGACTCAGTATGCTGAACAGGTGCGTTACAGTTGGCTGTGGTTGGCTTGCCAGCTATGTTGTGCCGCGGGCTAGCCTGATCTAGGTCGAGAATGTTAGTAGCTGGAGGCTACCAGGGAGCATTACCTGTCCTGGCTACAAGCTGTTCACAAACAAGTCAACACATGTGAGACTCTCTTGTACGCATGTGTATCACTGAAAGGAACATTTTGTAAGAAGTATTCCATGCAATATTATTTTGTAGTAAACACAAAACAATTTTTTGGTGACCACAATATTTTAGTGGTGACAGCAAAATGTTTTGTTAGTGACCACAAAATAAATTTTTCAAGGTGAATATTCACAAAATGTGTTTATGATATCCACGTGCAGTTGGAGGAAGATAGCCTTACATAACATAACTTGTTCAGCACACACCAGTTATTCCTTACCGAGTGTATGAAAACACGCGTCGGAGGATCACTTTGATCAAGGAAAAGCAATGTCGCCAATTTTGAGAAGCACTTGTTGTGCACTGAGGTTAAGCAGCAGTAACTAATTTCATCATATCCATCTAAAACAGCAACGGAACAATTTTGGACAAATATTGATTATCGAAACTTCATCTGCTAAGTCTCCTCCTGAACAATTCAACTTAGACAAACTGTAGTCTCGCTCCTTGTGTGGTTATTAGTGAATTACTGAAAGAGGTTCTTCGTATTTTAATATTTCAAATACAGTAATCCAGAACAGTAATAAAATTAAATAGATCTATTTATAAATATTATACTAACATTTTAGATAAACGTATTTTTTTGTTCTTACTGACTACGCAGTTGAACTTACCGCAGTGTTAGAAAGCATAAAGTGATAAACCATTTTTTTATTCACCGGTACGCGTCTCAACGATAAGTGACAACATTTCACAGACATATTACGTTTAGCATGTTGTTCATTAATATAAGAACTAGAGATTGAATACAGATGTTGCAAAGCTAATAATTATTTATTTCTTCTTGTAGATGTGGCGAGTTTTTATTTAATACCCCCCAATTAACCTTAACATGATACAAGCTACACGCAAAATACTTCATAGAGCTGGGAGTAAATCATAACTGAACTGTGCGAAGTAAAACTTTGCGAGTCACACAGTAGCCGTTAATACGGTTTTAGCCTACTTCTCGAAGGGAAACATAGGCTTATGGGATAACCTTTCTGTCTTGTCTGTGTGTGTATATATGTGTGTGTCTGTATGTGTGTAGATTACAGTATGTATGTGTATGTGTGTGTCCCATAAAAACATTCAAACCAGTGTATCAAAATTCATCAAACGTTGTACACTTTTAGTTCTTGTAATCTGAATTGACTTTTTTATATTTCGTTTACGCCATGTTCATATTTACAAAATAGCGGCATTTTGAACATCTTTCGATTAAGCTAAAATGCTAAGGAGCCGTACTTAAGTATTTCATCAATCTTGGTACACATATTATACTACATACAAAGCTGACTTAAATATTGTGTGTTTCATTCATCCTGTGTTCATAGTTTTAAAATGGTAGACATTTTTATATTTCTAGCATAGTGTCGCATATCTTAGGAAATATATTTTTTTTAGAAATTCACCAAACTTTATACAAATATACTATATACAAAGCTGACTTGACTGTTGTGTTTTTCTTTCACCTGTGCTCATATTTTCAAAATGGTTGACATTTTTAGCATAGTATTCCATATATTTGGAATTATTTTTCAGAATTTAATCAAAATTGACACACACATATATATTGCATACAGAGCTGACTTAACTTTTGTGTAATTCTTTCATCCATCTGTAATATTTTGAAATTGGCAGCTATTTTTATTTATCTTTATGATAGAAAGACGTCTCAGAAAAATATTTCCCCAAATTATTAAACTGGTTACTGGAATATAATTTAGCAAGCTGACTTATCTTTAGTATATATCGTATATCATACGTCTAAATCAATATTATTTTTAAATACCCTAGATTACGTAAACGATTTTGACTTTCACGAATACTTTGCACCCACTTTGAGGAAATTAGGCTTATCAGTTGTTTAATCAAAACTGTTAAAAATTTTCGAACGTGTTTTATGATTCTGCTGGATAAATAAAATAACGCATTATGGCCATTCTCCATTTATTCCCACATAACGTACACATTGTCTTCATTAACCACAGAACAGTCAATAAAACTAAAAAAAATACAGCATATTTATAATGACAACAAATAAATGCAATAAATGTCAAAACCAGAAATAAAATCTATACGTATGATGCGTAAACTTCTTGAATGAACACCTAAGACAAACACAAAATTATAAGCATGGAAGCAGAAACAGACAGGTATTCAGAAAATGTTGTAACATAATTTTTTTATCGGTTTAGCGTTTGATCGAAAACTGAATGTTGACAATTTTTTTTCCCCACAAGCAATGGCAGTTAAATAAAGACAGACGTTATCAACCAGTTTTCTCCAAGGAGAGAACTTTCCTAATTTTCTTTTGGCATATACCACAGAGTATGATTTTTATAACTCTCTGGTTAGGCCACATGGCCAGCATATCACGATCGAAAGGGTCACTAGTTTCATTAAACTTGCAGTGTCGTGGTTTAATACGTATACAGACACACACACACGCTCCATCTTCTTGTACATTTTAGCACCGATTTTGCTTCGTGTGAAAATAGTTGGAATCTTAACACGTTCAGATCAATATTAAACAATAGAGTCCGGAGCATTAGTTTAAAATATTTTCGATATTTTGATTTGATCTGTATATATGTTCACTCTGTGCTTACTTGCTTACTTATCATGACAGATGAACTTCGTGCTTGTTGTTTCACAGATCCGACCAAAAGTGTAAGGTCACTCATTTTATTTTGTTACGTTTAGCATAAACGTCACTATGAAAATTAACACATAATCACTAAAAATTTCTTAAAAAACACTCACAAATCTGACAGCAAATTTAGTCTGTTGGATCTCATATTGTCTTCAAACACAATTTATCCAGTGCTCTGTACAAGTTTTTGACACTCTCACAGTACTGTGACATAATTTATAATTTTTAAAGTGATAAATGTCGTAGTAATTTCTAGTAGAATGTAATTACAACGTTATTCTGCGAGTGTAATTATTCCTTAAATAGGCCAACGTGTTTCTCCCAGCAAAAACTGATAAACGTATTCCAATGATTGCATTGTTTACATCCCCAAAATATATAAAAAAGTGAACAAAATTAATTCAACAGTAAACACGAAACAAAAAACTTTTGAATAAACAGTAATATTTCCAATTTAATTTTTTAAATTTAACTCTGAACGTGTTATAAAACAGTTACTCCTGTGCCATAAATAATCGTATTTCGAACGATTAATTACAAGGCCAAATCGGTTTGATAATTAAATATATTATTATCCTTAGACTTTAAGCAGATCCTGTATGACAAAGGCTGATATAGCCACTTATGAAAGGTGCAGTAAACTCCACACTGTAATGTTCACAGAGGCTTACTGTGCACATTTTATCTCACACAGAACCTCATTTTTCAGACCCATCTGCAATTAAGCTATTGAACAATTATCTGAAAAGTTTCAAAATATTGATAAAGTGGTCTCTGACTGAAAATCACAAATAACTGTGTATTGTTTAATAGGTTTTTGATTCAATTTAATATAAATATATAATATGAAAAAATACCGGGAAATTTTTCCAATGTCCTGTGCACATTCTGTATACAACTACTTGTACATTGTCAGCTGCTCCAGTGAGTTGGCAGTTGTAGATGTGACAATGTAGCGCGAGAGTAGGTGTTTTCATGCACGTCTGACATTGGTTCACAAATCTCATGAAACAACAGAGCTCTAATCGTGAAAATAATTAACGTGTACAATATTTGAAATCTACTGTCTTCTCAGATCAATTCGCGAAATTTCCAGTTCTCTGCATGTGACCGATGCCGATGATAAGATGGAACTAGCATTGATATTGTTATTTTATGAATTTGTATTATTTCTATATACTTATTTGTTGTCTTGTACCTCGTTGTATAGCTATCATTAGAGTCATGCAAAATTCGCGTCATCATTTGGTAGCAAACTGAACTTTACTTTCCAATACATAACTGAACATAATCTGGGATTCAGTTGACCTCGAACTTTTATATATTGTCATTTACGTGTGTTACGTTTTTACAGATATTGGCCTCTCTACCGTGTAAGCATTCTGCGCGGCCAGTCGCGACAATATCGGCCAGCGGGAGACGTCGAACGAGCCTATAGTCGTTTGGAGTCAGCTGTCAGAAAATAACGCGAATTTCGCATGTCTCTAGCTATCAGTGTATACGCTCCTGACGAATACTCTCACGAGAATGAGGAAACGGATGCTAATTAACAAATAAATATTACTCGCCTACTTCTGCGACGTGCACACAATAGTGTTCACCGGGGCTCACACACTGAAAAAAGAGTATAGTTGTAGGTACCAATTCTTCTGTTAAAATAGGGACAACAAAATAGTTTGGTCGTGGGTGCTATATGAACTGTTCCTTCAACAATCTGTTTTGTAGAAGAAACGAAGAGCCTTGTTGCTTTTACACACCAGATGGTAACATCTACAGAACATACTGTTGAAGGAACTGTTCAGATGGTACTGACAAACAAACTGGCTTGTTGTCCGTATTTTAACAGAAGTGTGGTAACTTTAACGTTACTTTTTTCTCAGTGCAGGGTTGAACCTACCTGGGAGGAACAAAACAAGCAGCAGGTTGCACGGGGAACGTGGCGGATGTTTTTGTTCCGCAAGCGGCGTACGCTCTGTTGCAACAGTTCCCCCGAGGGCAAACACCCTAGACGACCGCAGGCGGTGCAGTGGTCGGGGACTTTCACGTCGCTTGTCTTGGAACAACACACAGTTGCAAGGACGTCCGCTGCCCTCGTGTCTTTAAATGGGTTTACACGACTAAAAACTTAGGAGTCTTCGCCGGTGTCCAATTTCCACCTTTGACGCGTGGGAACAGCGTAGCGATAAGAGCCAGTGTCCCACGCTTGACGAGAAGCATATCGCCTCTATTCGCAGCGCGCCAAACTGGCGTGCAAGGTTTTCCTCGTAGTCTTTTTTCCTACGGGACTTTAAGAGGTAACCACAATATTCTATTTTTTAGTAGTATGAGGTAAAGACGAACGCATGCCTCTCGCTTTGCACTTCACGAATTCAGGTAATATTTTCGAAGTTACAGCTGTCTAAAAAGAACTTTTTTAGACAATTCGAGAGCCCCGGAAATCATGTTTCAAACAAGCATGCTGAATTGTTTAAAACATAGAAGCATAGTTTCAAGTGTGTGTTATTTTCGTAGATAAACATAATATGAATAATTTAAACGGTTTTGCGTATAAAAGAATACGCGTGCCACGCTGCAACGCCGTCCATGCGCCAGTCGAGAACGCCTCTTAAGTTCTAAAAAGTAGACGTAAAAAAACGCCGAGGTGGAATCATGGGACGTAACCGATAGCGAGGTTACTTCATAAATTCAGCCAATATTGTTTGCTGTCCGACGGCAATGGTTTAAAACATTAAGTAAAATAAAAAGTAAATAATCAGTGCGAGGCATGTAAACGAGATTCTTGTAGAGTTTGCAGTAAAAAACTTAAATAACATAACAAATTGCATTAATTTTCTTCAAAAAGGCCCGTCTTGTGTGTATTTTATAGGTAAATGCTATCGAGTGAAATATGAACGGCATCATGGGAATGACTACCTGTACTCTGATTGGTTAAAATTACAATTACTATTGCCGTACTTAAGAAATAAGCAGTAACAATTCAATAGTGTATGCTTCGGTTCAAATCAGTGGGATGGAAAAAAATTCGAAGGCCTACTGTTTGAGGTTTTAATTTTGTGAACCACTAAAACGTGGCCCGCCTATTACGCGCAATAGCGCTTCCAAAATAACACACACACTTGTCCGGTAGGTATATGAGTACAGCCTGTTCGCGGTCAAGTTAGCACTTTCTAAGACCGTCTCATCAAGACTTTTTAGTAGGAACCTTAAAAATTTGAATTTGATTTTGGTCACAAGCTAAAATTCACACGACTGTAAATTCGTGTCCCTTCCGCAGTTGGCCTTTGGCTTTGGCTTATCTGATACCTCCTTGAGGGCACAACCCTGATTAAATAAAGAAGTGATATAATGTATGTCCAAACACGTGGTATCACTGTGTCAAAGTAGCCAATAACCAGCTGCTGTATGCTTGAGTACATATATTTTTGGAGGGTTGCCTACAGGTCAGTGAACCATCGAATTTTTTCTACCTTGCCATTTAGTGAAGGGAAAATTTCCCGAATTCATTTTAGGACAAGCTGATTTCCAAAGGGAATGTGCACATTTTCCTTCATTGTAATTGGATCACAGTTCATTCGACATACCCTGAAGAACATTTACCAAACAAAAAAAAAACCCTGCAAGTGGTGAAATACCTTGTTACCTCCTCTATCGAACCGAGTGAAACTGCTTTCGCATTGGTACAGTTATTAAAGAGACAGACAGCAGTTACATATTGTGTTCTGGAAAACTAACGCGTGTTGAATATTTTTTTAAAACTCTTCGTTGTCCTTTGTGCTTTAACGAAACACTGCTGGATAGTCGTGGACAAGTATACCGTATTATGCTAAAAGGACAACCAACATACTAATCGAGCTGAAATGATACACCCTGAATAACAATTTTGGAGGCTACAATAATGATGAAAATTTGAAATTAAAAGGATAATAATTCAAGAATTTTTTAAAAATACAAAAATGTTTTACTTTTTAGTTTTTAAATAAGGGACCTCGTATCCAACAACATCGTTATTCATCAGCGTGAGTTATTTAATTTCGTCAAGTGAGTTGGTTTTCCTTTCTAGCATAAAATCGTATTAATTAATTTTATAATTTGGCATGTCATTTAGAAAAGAAGTATGAAAACTAAAAAAAAAAAAAGTCATTACATGAAAAAATATTCAGAACATATGTCTACAAAACAAACTCACTCTCGTACAAATATAAAAATATTATTAAAACTTTACCGTCCCCCACTTAGGGGCTAGCACCTCAACCACTGGTGACGGTAACAAAATTACAAAACTAGGTAAGGTGGGTGGCTAATCCCAATAGATTTGCAAGGGCACTAAGGCAAAATTAATCCACACTCAAAAGTAAATCAAACTCGTAACTTCAAATAACGCAGTAAAGTAATACCAGTCAAATAACAATAGCTGCAAGTACAATCACATTAATGTTCCAATCATGAAAAGGTAAACTGTAAGTACAACTTCAACTTTAATGAAAGATGAAATATCGGGTTAAAATTTCAACAGGGATTTATTCAAAACTCAAGATCAAATAACAAAACATCAACGTAACCATTAAATATTTTACAAACTCAAATAATCAGCAACACAGGTCAAAGTTTTAGAAATGAAAAATATGAAAGTACAGATATGAATTACTATAAACAGGCGTGCAAAAGTTCCAGTTAACCTGTCAATCTGGACAATACGACTCAGTGAAGCACTAATTGAGAGTACTGCAAAGAGTGTAGCGAAAGACAAAGACAAATATTACAAATGTGCTAGCCCAATCCTTATAGGAATCTAACTTCAACAATAACAAAAACAATGCTGAGTCCCATACCTCAGTAGCGAATGCACAATACGACCACAAGTCTGAAAATACCCCTATACTTATAGGTGGTAAACTTCAGGGGAACACACACCCCGAAACACACACGCACCACGGGGACACACGTCCCAAAACACATACAGCAGCAAAATCTACCGAGTCCCATACATCGGTAGTATACATACAATACCTATCACCCAAGCACAGCTACATAAAGCGGGCACATACGGTGCATGAAAATTACTCTATCCAAATATTATAAATTATCTGCTATAAATGTACTTTCTCTACAAAGGTCTAACCTTGTAAATTAGACGCCAGCAATTATTAATTAACAAATACGAACAAAACTAAAACTATTTAAATGTCTGCCTCTCTCTCTCTCTCTCTCTCTCTCTCTCTCTTAATACTGAAAATATAGAAGATACCAGAAGTTAAACATTGAAAAACCCGAACGCGAAAGTTAACCTGAACTACTGATCAAAAGAGAAAACCAACAAATAGCAAAACCACGAACGAGACACTAGGACTTGGGCCATCATGCTACAGGACTTAAACTCAAGAAAAATAACAAATAACTAAACAGGCGCCGAAAATTAATCAATTACAAGTTCTGCAACATAACAACCCATTCCACATTTACAATAACGAAAGACAAGAGTTACACTTACATTTCACTGGAAGCCGACTGAACGCACATACAAGAAATCCTGGGGCTTAAATACAAACAGCGAGGATGAATAAAAACCCAGAAATAGTCCGCCCAACATGGCGGAGCAATAGTAACAAGTAAAAATTACAATAACATAATTATCACCAATAAGCCTGAAAATACATAATGAAAACTAAATACAAACTTTATACAACTCGGTGTGTAGAAAATTAATTGTATATTATCTCAGTTTGTAAATTTTAGCTATTGACAAGAAAAACAATTATAATAAAACGAAGAATGATTTCTTGATGTATGGCGCCGATCACTTGAGTGCGCTAGTGCAGCGCGAAAATAGTTGGACTCTTTGCACCTGTGTGTTAGCTTAATTCACATCTAGTCTATGGAGGTGAAACGTCATGTTTACATACTGCGTCGTATAATGTTCCGAACTAATACAAATGGATTGCTGGATTACAAGGTACGTAAGTGTTACTATTGACGTGAAATGTTCAAAACGTAGCTGCGGAGAATATACAGACGTAAAAATAAAGCTGGAAATTTGAAGTGTCCAAAAGTCTAGTGCGTCGAAAAAACACGCCGGTCAAACCGACGAGGTCGGTTCAAAACAATAAAAATTTTCGGTACTCGGCCACCTTGCAAATTCTGACGATAAATCTTGGCGTTGTTCCGTAGACTAGTAGAATGTCTTGGGTTAGAATCCCGTGTAAGGTAAGACGACGGGAACTGCATCAATTTTTTGTGTTTCTTTAGTTTTTTGCCGTGTTCATAGATACGACTACATTACTTTCCACGGTTGTTTGTACATCGTAAGTTTAACGAAACGAAATATTGCTGCAATTAACTTTTTTTTATTTATTGTGAGTTTTGTGCAACTTCGCAAAATTATTTTGAAATGGTTTAAGTCCACGAAAATTATTTTATTCATAATACACCAATCGTTTTAGCTTCATAACTATATAAGGAACGAACTTTAGAAGCCAGACTTTGTCAACTTATCCAATTTCACAGGCAAAAAAATAAAACAAACTAGTTATGATGCTAAAGCCGTGATGAATTTTAAAAAGCGTACTGAATTTGAAATAAAAATATAAATTTTATTTCTTTAATTAAAAAAATCAATGCTGATTTTATACATGCCTTGAAAATAATAACCCGTGGCATTGCTCTTCAGAAGTGCGTGGTACATAATTCAACGCTAAAATGATTGATCTACAACTATAGGTTTCTTGAAGCCAATTTGCAAAAATTAAACAATAGCAATCCTAGACAATAGTTTTAGCCAACGTTTTAAACAAAATTATTTCCAGTGTTACAAACTTCTGAGGCACAATCTCTGACGCCGGAACCTCGTGCATTTAACTACAGCGCAAGAGATCACGACTAACGAATTAGTAATTCTGGATAAATATTCACTCATAAAGTTGGCAAATACCATTATCTAGGATTGTCATTGAGTATTTTATCCATTATTGGCTTCGAAAAAAACGTATAAATCTATTTATGTTTTCAGCGTTTATTTATCTACCATCCACACTTCAGTGTAAATTATTTAATTTCGGTAAGTCAGTCGGTTTTCATTATGTGCAAAAACCTTTTATGCAAATTTGTACTTTGATATGCACTTGTGCACAAATATGATAGCTAAAAAAAATTGCATTACAGCAAAAATAAAGTCAAAATATATGTCTACAAAGCAAGCAATATCTCGTACAAATATACATTTTTTTTTTTTTTTTTTAAGAATATAACTTTTTCGTGAACTGTCGTCCCCTAGAGGTTTCTACTGTTGAGTGAATATTTTATCCGTAAAAGAGAACAGATATAAAAAATTGTTGGCAGTTTTGTTTGAAATGTTTTGTACCATGCTGAATATTTTTTTCCATGAAAGTAAATACTATGATTTTAGCAAATTATGAAATTAATAAAATTTTCGTTAACAGAATAAATGTTCGACTTGCAAAAATTATCCATCGTGACAAAAACCATTTTATACAAAATTGTCAAACAGATGTTACGTATCAGCTGGCCTTAAATTAACAAAAAAAATGTATCGCAAATACAGTATAATAGTATATTTTATGAAGTTCGCCATAACATTCTCACCCCTTCTGAATTTCAACAGCGGTAGGGCATACCGACATTAATTTTCACTACATGTGCTGAACAGCAAAGCGAATTATAAAATGGATCATGCTTAGAAAAGGAGAGAAAATTTACTTATATGTCCCTTTTACATCAATCGCATTGTTTGGTTTTAATAAAATACTATAGACTGTGTGGTATACATTAGCCTGCGTTTGGTAAATTTTTGTAATTTTTGGCCTAAGTTCTTGCGTAGTTGAGTGTGTTTTTATGCCCATCCTTAGTGTTACCAACCAGGTCACACCCGCAGTCTCTCTCCTCTGTCATCACTCGTAACAGCTGCGCCATAGATCTGTGCTCGTGTTACGTCAAGTGGCCGGAATAGTGTTGCTCATCCCATTCACTTGCTCTCGTAATGTGTTGCGGGATAACCTGCTGCAAGGGGGAGGAGGGGCTCGAACCAAGGACTCGAGAGACACGACTCGCGCATGCGCAGACCGCAGAACAGGCCGCGGGACACGCCCACACATGCTGCGTGCTGGCTCGTGTTTGGAGAGCGTCGGATCGCTTCTCTTCCCACGACTCCGCTACGCGAATTGAAGAGGTGGATTCCAAACAACACTAAGTTATTTTTCGATGATTTTTGTTTATCTACGTTGTCAAGAAGATAAATTCGTTCCCTATCTTTGTAACTAGGCTGTGTATTCTCCATCGCACAACGTCCACAACATCAAAGCTGTAAAATCTGTGATGTTTTCCAAACTATTCTAACTTCAACAGAAAAATATTCCATAATAACTATGTCATTGCACATGCGCAGTAGTCATACTGTCTGTGACTATAAGCGTAGTTTGGAATTCATTGTTTGCAGTTTCTTTTGGAAGTATTCAATTTACCAATAAAGTGCTTTAATTAATTTTTCATGTTATCAGCTAAGTGTTTTCTTTTTTTATCCTACCAGCATTAGTCAATAAAAATAAACAACTGTGTTTATCCCTCCATTTTTAGTGACCTAAATGTAGTTATTTACCAAATAACAGTATATCATGACTTAGTTTCGTTTGTTTTACAAAAACCTTTATAATAATTTCTTAAACATAAAAAAAATGCGTATAAATGTAATTTATATTAGTTTTCCTTCATAACATAAGGCAAACATGCAAAGTCGTAACAAGTATACCAACTGGTTTCTTGGTAGCACATTTTATGCGTTTTCCCAAAACCAGTTCATTCGGACTTACTGTACTTCGGAATCCACCTCTTCAGTTGTGAAAACGATTCCTCGTCTTAGTTCTCCTAAATTGACCACTTATACTACACTATTTTATTTGACGGATTATAACATTTTATACTGTATCCTAAACTAGACTATCTTCTCAGTCCAGCTACAACTGTAATAAGCAGGGCCACGACTACGCCACGAAAATATTTTTGCCCCACTTTGCTTCAGTGTCTCACGTGCACATCTGCAGCTGTGCTTCATGGTTATTAGCTGCGTGTCTTTGTTCAGACACGTCTCTCATTTGACTGCACTCCGTACGTCTGTAGTTTGCCAAGGCAAGAGAGAGTAAAATCATCCAATCACAGACGATGTAGCAGAACTGAAGATGTGCACATGACGCATTGGAACCAAATGTTGCAAAAATCTTTTCGCCATAAAATCGTTAATAAGGTAACGCCCTGTACTTCTGCAGCGATTTTGAAAATATATTTTTATAAAGAACATAATTTTCATTTCAAAGAATACCCACGCTGTTTTGTCACAAATACATTGTGATTTGTACATAATCGTTTGGTTTCTAAGAACCTCACAGTTTTCCATGTTTTTGCACCAAAATTATCACCGATTTTATTATGAAACTAAGCAGAATCATTACGAAGGAACTATAAATTAGCTTGCAAAACGCCTTCATAAAATTGTGCGTCATATTACTTCCCTTATTTTGTAATTTTTTTCAAAGGTTTCAAGTTAAAATAATTTAGGGTTATTTACATCAATGAGAGAAGAAAATTATGTAGCATGGTCTTAAGGCAACCGCCTGCCTCGCTTTTGATCTGTGACAGCAGGTTAGAAATATGCATTTGTTTTCACAACTTATTATACGTGTTGACAACGTAACCACGTACAAAAAGGAAACACATTTCAAAGGATTATAAATTTCTTTCAAAAAATCACGTGCATGGGAAGTACTATTTTCGAGCCCCCTAAGACTTGACATAAATAGTGATGGAATAATTCATTAATGTGTTATGCAGAAGCATTGCAAGATATTTATAAGGTTAACTTTCAAGAAATCTCTTGCAATGATTCTGCATGAAATTTTAATAAAATAATTCCATTATTATTTATGTCAGTCAGTTTACCAAGGATATATCCTATGGTTTGTCGAAGAGAAAATTTTGATAATACAATTTGAATAAATGTTATGGCTAAAAAACTGAAAATAGAATAAAACTATGTCTACCCCTCCCCCAACACCTTCTTTAAGTGGCCTACAGTGTACTTTAGTACCGATTTTCCAGTAATATAATAATATGGTGACCGCTTACGATCCCATAGTTCCAGCGATCCGACGGGAACACTACGGGACAGTTTATTTCCTTGCTCATGAGGGCGATGAGACACTGGCGCACGTGTCAAGAGTGGCCCTTACTGCTTCTTCCCTTCTGAGCCTCTAACGCGGAAAATGATGTAAGCAGGGGGTGCCCTGATTAATATTTCCTTGTACAAAGTGAGTCAGGAAGGAGTATACAATGTAAAACATTTCCTAAACGTTATGGAAAAATTTCTCACGTATACAGAGCATGGGACACCTACCATAATTCAGCTTGTATTTATGCAACGTTTAGCTATGTTTCTATACAAATGTTGTATCATCAATACACGTCTTTTTCCTAAAAATGTGTACCATTAATGCATGGAAATATTTTGTACCTAACCTACTGTCTAAACACGGATATGGTCAAATCACAAATAATATTTTATGCTTGGCGATAGCCAATGAAAAATTAAGTAAAAAATTTGCTTTCGATTTTACCTCAAGCGAATTATATTGAAAGTAATGCGTGATGCTACTCTTAAAATCGACTACAAATTCCCATTTTTTAAATAAAACAAACACTACTTTGTCTTTCAAGTTTTCGCCACTATTCAAGTTGTTGATGCTTAATTTGAATTTTATTTTATTTTACCTTAATGTTAATTACATTTTGCTGTATATTTTCAGGTTAGCATCACTAAAAATTACGTTATTTATAAAGAATAAATGCTTTTTAATTGGTTTGTTTATTTGTTTGATTGTCATCTATGGATTTTCTACGTCATTCATCCGATTGCAATGAAACAATGCGGAGTTGCTTTGCGTGCACCCAAAAATGTTTCAGCAAAAAATTAGGGTGGAGGATAGTAGCCAAACGGAGTAAACGATCAGAACGAAGTACCCAAAAATTAAGTGAAAAGAAAATCATTAGAGATATTTCTACCAAAAATGAAAACCAAATTTGGGAAGGAGGAGGGGGACAAAACGGGTAACTTAAAATGTTTAGTAAGCATCGCATTGCAAGGTGGGACAGCTAGTTTTACATAGACGTGTGAAGTATATTATTTTCGATTTGCTTTTCCATAGGTTATCGCCACACAAAATTAATACAGTCTTGATTCAACTTGTATATGTAGTTTTTAATACCTGGTAAACTGTGATATTTACAAGTTAGGGTCAGACTTGTAAACAGTAAATTTTGTGTTCATACAAATATTGCTGTCAAATTTTTATTTTTTTCTTTGACAGGTATTATAATGTGATCTAATAGACAGTTAAGGCATAACGCTGATAAATTATTGCCATTAATTCGGCTTGAAAGATTGCAGAAGGAAGTTAATTATTTCTGCAACACCGTAAGCCAAGTTAATAAAAGGAGCTTTCATTAAGATTATAATTGAAGTGATCGCCAAGGTATTTACTCCGCTTTCTGCCGTATATATTTACACACACACACTTCCAACTATCCATATTAATGTCGTGCAACGCATGGATGGTTAATCGAGAAACACGGATAATCCGAAAATAGCACATTTGCCAATAAAAAAATACCAACGATGTCATTTATTTATAATTCCCTCAAAAAATTTGTAACGACGTATGATTTTGCCTATGAATACCGTATTATTTAATCAAAAGCGCTTTTTTCTCTCAAAATAAATGTATGTCTGGTGTGCAAAGGTAAACACGAGAAAAAGTTATGTTGAAATCTCGTTCCACTCTGGGCAGTTACTGACTTTTATTGTCATTATCTTCCTCACTTATTATATCACACAAAACACGCGTTCACGAGCGGGCGTTCTGGAAGAGTACATAAACTTGCAAATGTCTCAGAAACGCCTCATGAATGCAGCTAAAACTACCGTTGTTGTTGCCAAGACGTACATTTATGCAGGTAAACACATTGTCTACTCTGAAATACACCATGTACAGTTTAACAATTTTTCAGCACCAAAGCTGTCAACCCCTCCTGAGCCTTCAATTTTTTATCACAATGTTCGTTGGAAATGGTTATTGTTACTAAATACATTAAGCAATAAATACCTGTTTCAGGCAAATACAATTACCACTTCGTTTTTTTTTAAATCTCTCATTATTATTAGGCGTAGTATTTATTTATTAACTGGTTTACAATTCGAGATATATCGGAATAATGCCTGAAGAGGTTAAGCCTTAGTTATCTTGCGGCAACCATAGTGAAGGGCGAGGATATTAATTTCCTCTTGTTTCCCGGACACGCTCGGGTTGACGGGCGTGGGTCAGCACTGACGTGTTCCCACTACTAACGTCACGCGGGCTGCCGCTGTGGCCAGGGATAGCTGTACCTTGTCGCAGACCGGCCGTGCGTGCAACACGCCGCTGGTTCTGCCTTGCTCGTCACGCGATCACTTCCGCCAAGCCCTCTGCTCGCTCTTGTCATGTCGCCCGTCTACCCTCGCCCCTTTATGTACTCGGTGTTCAAACATTCAATGCCCAAAGTAATATGGAAGATGAAGGAGACAAATACAGATGTATTTCGCCAGACAATCATGTATCGAAAACAAATAGTTTACGAGCAATGAGTATTCAGCGGTATTGGGTTTGATTGAGAAGACGCCAATGGTACCGTAAAAAGGGTGATTAGAAACACTCGGGTGAATGGAAACACAATTTTAAAGCTAAATTTTCGGTACAAATTATGTTTTAAAAATTTTACTTTCAGGTAGGCAAGTTAAAACCGTTTAAAAACAGTATTTTTACAGTAATTAATTTTTTTCTAATAAAAATGTGTAACCTAAGAATTTAATTCTTATTTTGTTTCTATTCATCCCAGTGTTTCTAATCACTCCGTTATACGGTAATTGTTAACAGTGTTGTTTTTGATCAATATTACAATAAATGTTCAAAATGAGCAGCATTAATCTCAATGAAAACTCCGGTATCGACGTAGCAAGGAGTCACGTGTTCGCTGGAAGAAGCATGGTGTGTGATGTATGTGTGTGACCGCCACAAGTGACCCTGCAACTAATTCCTCCCCTGAGTTAACGCGACACTTCAGTTTTCGTGTAGCTCCAGAGAAAGAAGTCCAACAGGGTGAGATCAGGTGATCGTGCGGGCCAGTATACAGATCCTCCACGGCTTATCCACCGATTACTGAAGGTATTGGTAAATGATGCACGAGCCGGATTCTGCAAAATGCGCTGGGACCCATCATACTGAAACCACATTCTCCCTCTGGCATTGCTTAGTAAATAAAGTACCTTAAACAATTACTAGAGCCAGTGATTTTTGGTGAAAAGAATTCTGCAACAATTTGTTTCAATGTCTTATGTGAACACCTGTTTCTCTGCTTCATGATCAGTGACTGGAAGTTTTTTACCTTCTGCGTCTCGGGGTCCTACCCGCAAATCACAGACATGTGGTGTCGCGATAACATTGTTCTGGTTGGTGCAGTCAAATGTGCCACGTTTCTGCCCTGTTATATTCTGCCAATAACCACGGACCAGAGTTGCAGGTGTGCACGTAAGGCATTGAAACAAGTTGTTGCAGAATTCTTTTCACCAAAAATCACTGGCTTGAACAATTACCATCGTCATCTTCTCAATCACACCCGGTACCCCTGAATATCCATTACTCGTATTGTACCCAACACATGGTTATTTGTCCAAATGTATTTGTATTCGTCTCCTTCCACTTCCCTATCAATTTTGGGCACTGCATTTTTAACACCCTGTGGTCTGTTCTTTTAACAAATCCACATTTACGACAGTTATACTGGCATAGTTATATATTTTGAGCCACGATTTTGTCGCGAAAAGGTTCTTGAATCAGCTTATATCAATGCCTTACAAGCACATCGACAACATGTATCGTGGTTATTGGCAACGTGTGATTGTTAAGGCGTGTCTCTCATTTGACTGCACCAATGAGATAAAGATAGTTGTGACACCATACGTCTGTGATTTGTCAGTAGAACCTCAAGACATGTGACAGTTTAAACACCCAATCACAGACATGAAGCAGATACGCAGATGTGCACAAATGTCGCTGAAACAAATTGATGCAAAAACCTTTTCGCCATAAAGTCGTGGCTCTATAATGTGGTCCATTGAAGATAAATAATAATTAATTTTTGCAAGGTTCTCCAGACTGTTTGCAAATTTTAACCTTCATTTACTCTTTGAATCTAATAATATAATTCTTTTTTTGACGAACGTAATAATAGAGACATGAAAAATTCGCTGGTTCATTGATTTGCGGGAATATCTGTCTGCTCAACCACACTTCAGTTGTTCACTGAGTGTTCGCTAACTCAGTGATATATCACGATTCTGCCTGCATTAAGCTGTTTTTTATTATTGGCTCAGTGCTCTCCAGAACTTGTCAAGTAAGTAGATGGCCAAACGATTAAGTGACTCGAGTTTACAACTGTTTGAGTTCTTGCGCCCAAAATGAGAAGCGGAAGAACCCTACAAATTGAATTTAGTTTGTGAATTGACACTTGCCAAGGGTCAAAAATGTGCACACGTACTTAGTGTGGACTATACTAGCTGTTCCCATTTTGAGTACGTGCACGCTCTCATATATGTCAGAGTGGATGGAACAAAATGTCTGTTCGGTAGTTAAGTGGTTTGGTGTGGCTACGTGTGGAATTAGTTACTATTATACGGAAGTAGTTTTAGAGTATTGCTTGAAAGTTTCACTCAAGATGGCGTCTCGGTGAATGTGCTCATGTACGTACGATGTCGTTAGTCGGCTCGTAATATTGTAGTATCACAACAGCAATTCCGTACATACGCTAAGCTTATAGTAACATTTTGCTGGTTCATTTAAATCTACAAATGTGCAGTAAAATACGAACTTTATACCTCTACACGTGAAATTAATAGTTAACCTAATTATATATACCTACCTACTATTAACTTACAGTTTTATGCATTTCAAAGCCCAGTTTAATTAAATAAAAATCAAATATGGCAGATATTTCGAGGCAACATTTAGTTATTAGGGAATTAAACGAGATGGAAAATAATGTAGGACATGCCAATGTGTATTTTGGAAACAAAATATGCGTTTCTGAGCGACAAGAAGGTTTGGAAATGACTTTACACAGAATGAAAGGTATGTTGCGCATATAATTGCCAATTTGGTAAATGTTAGGGAAACACCCACCAGGATATCTTCTCTTCCTCACAGTTTAAATCAAAATTCGTTAACTTACTCCACTAACCAAAAATAATTTATTAAAAAAAAATAAATTTTATATTGTGCATGACACCACTTCTATGAAATATTCTTAAATACGCTCGGAAACGTGTTGTTTTGAACACCAATACAAAATAAAATATTCAAAACAGCAGATGGAGGAGAGAGAAAAATAGTATTCCTGGTTTGTTAAATTTTTCAGATTGCATTCAGTGTACGAAATAAAGGAGTGTTTGTTTCGGCAAATCTTGATTAACGACCGAAAGTTAGAAATTCCCAGAAATTTTACCATCACATTTTGCACTGCGAAATTGTTACTCTAGAATACTAAATAAATAAATTGAAAGACAAAATGGCTGCGGTTATGACGTCAACATGGCGTCATACGACATTCAAGAGATTGAATTCAATAAATTTGATAGAAAATTGAAGCAAATTTTGATTGTTTGAAAGGGTATTTCATGACGGACAGAAAGTAAGTAGGTCGCGCTAGGCGAGGCTGAGGCAAGCTGCCAACGCGGACTGACATGAGAGGACCTGGTAGTTACCCAGAGAAACAACTAGCGCAGTACAGGTTACGTGTGTGATGTCATGGGAAGCGACTCACAAACACACAGGCAGACTCGCTCGGTCGGGCTCGCTTCCCACCCTCGTTACTCGGCTCCGCTGCCGACTGCCGCGGTAATACTGTACCTACGACGCTACGGTTCGTTACCAACGCTAAAGTGAAGCTATCAAACAACCCGATACGTCCCTAACATTTTCCCTTGAAATGTAGTACAGCCACTTTCAAGCTGGAAGTAGTGAAGGAAGATATACCATGGGCTTTTCTCTGTAAATTGAGCCTTGGCTATTATTTTTCCTTTCTTGTTGTAGCGTGTCACGCGAACAATTTTTTACGCGAAACCGCTTAATTTATTCATATTATGTTTACCTACGAAAATACCACACATGTTAAACTACGCTTCTATAATTTTAAAAATTCAGCACACTTCTTAGAAACATGATGTTCGGGCTTCTCGAATTGGCTCAAATAAACTTAATTTTTAGACTGCTGTACCTCTGAAAAACTACCTGAATTCGTAAAGTGCTGAACGAGATGAATGTATTGGTCTTTACTTCATTACATCCAAAAGTAAAATTTCATGGTCGCCGCTTAAAGTCCCACAGGCAATAAAATACTACAACGTAAACCTTGCATACCAGTTCTGCGCGCTGAGGATAGAGACGATGTGTCTCTCGTCGAGCGTGGTACTCTGGCCCTTATCGCTCTGCTGTTCCAAAGCGTCAAACGCGGAAATTAAAAGCACACAGTTGTTAAGGGCTCCGCCTAACGCGTGCTTCAAATGCGTTGTAATGTACAGGTTTGCTTTACGGAACTATTCCACGTGTGGCCATGCGCCACTTTACGAGCAGAAAGCAAACTTCGGACAAAGACGGAATGTCATTGTTAAGCCGCGATGCCCATTAGAAACACTGATTCGAAGCCTTCTAACATAGCTCAAATACAGCCTTTTTCAGACTGGAATATTTGAAAATGTACTCCTAACTAGTCGTATACGAGGCTTGATAGAATCGCGCACTGAAATTATCTTTGTAAAAGACCGAACGAGGTGGCACGACGGTAACTCGTTGGACTCGCATTCGGCAGGTTCCGGGTTCGATCGCCGGCTCCGGCTCCCGAAGTCGCTCCGTGTGAACGCTGGGACAATTTCTCAACAAAGGCCATGGCTGACTCCTCTCCCAGCTCCTGTCATTGTACCAAGTTGTGTTTCACTGTCTCTAACGACCTCGCTGTCGACGAGACGTAAAGTCCACTTACCTTACCTTATCTTTGAAAGAGTTGTGTGATGGATGTCAATGACTGGATGTATGTTTTAGTACACACTCCATTGCAATGAAGATGTCTGTCAGAGAAAACTAATGATAACAGTAAAACACAAATAAGCAGAGTATGTTTTAGTCAACATGATACATTCATAACATAAAAAATTCCGTAAATGAAATCGGGCAGATAAAACAAAGGCCTTCATAAATGGTGTTAACCATTTCCTGCACTGAAATAAAAAAAAGTATTGCTACAGGAAAATTATATAAAATATATAAATGAGTAGGGTTTTAGAATGCTTATTGAAAACGAAAAATAACACTTATATGACCATAAAGTACAGGGTATTAAAAAAACAGTTTAAAATATTGTGTAGCAAAGTAGGCCGCTCATACAAGAACAAACCCGTTTGAGGTCGCATATACAGGATGTATCAGCGGAGTTATCGTCACTCATGCGGGACTTACTTCTTACATCATTTGTTGAATAAAATGTAATTTGCTTATGGGTCCTATTCCGAGTATTTTCAGAGAAATTCGAAGAATTTCAAACTTGACGAATAAAATACAGAAGTAAATCAGCGATGTTCTACTAGACCGTGGATATAATTTTTTTCCTAAGTTGAAAATTTTAAAACTGAATGGCGTAATTTTTATACCGGTTATTGCCAAACATTTTTAAGATGAACAAATGATTAAAATACATCACAAAAATAATGTAACTTGTTATCGTCTGCTCATAATGTATGGCTAAATCAAAAACAATTTCAATCGCACGTAAAAAAGTGCAACCCTCACCTGTAAAGTCACTTAAAAAAATTTAAACAATAATTTTTGTATAAATTACTAACTACCGCTTTTCTTAGATAACCTAGAATAGTCTACGCACTAGCTTTTAAATAATTGACAAGAAAATCATCAAACAAAATCAGTTGATGTTTACACTACTTTGTTAAGAATTATTAATAAATTTAGGAATTAACATTCAAAAGGGACTAAGTACCATTTTCGACAAAAATGAGTTGGTTGCATAGAAAGGTGCCAAAACATTAGGTCGAAGACATACCTAAAGTGCTATCTCCTAGCGATATTCATGCGCGCTGTACTTCAGTACGAGTAGATGGTTGGAGTAACATCAAATTATTTTAGTTCATTGGAAAAATATATATTTATGTTCATAAGTGTTTTGTATTGATTATTGTTCGATTACTCCTATTTACTACTTTCCTATTGTAATAAATATGTGAACGCATTTGGATAATTCCTTGTTCATTTGTTTGTCGCAATATATTGTTTTCGTCATTATCTAGAAACTTACCTTTTGGCACTTAGCCCCTTATGAATATTAAGTCTTCAATTATAGTTTTAAAGTGTTTATATATTAGCAGCGAATGCTTCGTAATTTACATACAACGTTATGTTATTATTGGAGAGTTCTACTTTAATGGACACTAGACATAAAATCTTCCCGTTATAGTGTGAAGTGTAACTAGAAAACATCAAGACACTATTCAGTTAACATATTCAAATAAACAGCTCGTAACTATGTACAGTAGTAACAATAAAAATCTACTTCCACCAACCATGTTAGGAACGTTATCGATAGACAGGTCCACAGATGTTACGTAAGCGACAGCATAACGGTAGCTGTATTACGCCTACCTTCAGCTCGACTTTCACGCGCTCAAACGGCCCAAGTCGTCATATATCACATCTGCCAGGAAGTCTTTCGAACTGTTAATTTTTTATCCGATCCTACGCGGAAGAAAATTACAACCCAGTCGTTCTTAACAAAATATTGGCTGTTTGCCGGAAATACAATAAATTCACACTAAAGGACGTATATACTTGAATCCCAACACGAAGGCAAAATTTCGTAACTATAAATAACGCGATTTCCCAATGCTCAGCAAACACGAACAACGCTCCAAAGTAATGTATTATAGGTCATGGTCGCTTCACTTCCGGATCGGGATTCTATCTAAGTATTCGTTGTATCTTTACTGACCACGCTGTCAACGAAATGTTCAGTTCTCATATAAATAAGCGAAATAAAATTATGTTTATAGAGTCTTCGCATAAAATAATACCTATGAACTTCAAAACGAGACAAGTTCACTTTATCCAGTTTCACAGGAAATCGAGTTTTTTTTTAATGAGACACACAGTAGAGTAAAAATAACGCAAACCAGCTGACTAAACAAAGTGATCGTAGAGAAATAATACTTTAAGGAATACAGTAGAAGTGCTTAAATAAATCTGAACGCTAGAAATGTTCCTTAAATTGCACGTGTTTTCATAAATGAAAAAAAAAAAATATATATATTGCGCTTTTTTTTTATCTTTACGCAGATTATTGTAATTGATATGAAATTTGTAAAAATATTCCGTTCGTTATTACGGAAAATTGTCACATCCAGTTTTGAAAGTTTATTATGGACAAATCTAGCTTTAAAGGTAAACTTGTCGGAGGTAACATTTCGTAACTCTACGACTTTCAAAAGACAGCAGCTGCTGTGCTCTAGTTATGAATGCACAATTATAGTTGGGTGGGCTTGTGAAGTGAAGAAATTTTCGTCAACATTTAGCGGACCGGGCACGTGAGCCGTGCTGTAGCGTGCAACCGAAAATATTCTTCCTTGTGTAACTATTACAAATGTTTCCATTGCGTTTATCTACGAAAAGAAGACACACTTCAAACTGTATCTCTATGGTTTTTAAAATGGCATCCGCTAGTTAAAATCATAATTTCCAAGCTCCTCAAAAGTGCTAAAACTGTATTTTTCGCGTTGCTGTAGCTGAGAAAGTATCAACCGTAATCGTAAAACCAAATCATAGAAACCTACATTGGACTTTACCTCGTACTTTTCACAAATAAAATAACAGGGTCATCGCTTGAAGTCACGTTGTACAACACATTCTACGAAAGCACTGTACTCTAGTTTAGTCCTCGCACCTAGAGGCGATGAGGTGTTGGACGGACGTGTTATATTATCGACTCATTACCTTCCCCGTTTCCGTGCCTCGAACGTAAAAAAAAAAAAACTACCGTCCACTTACTCTATGGCGCTGGTGAGGGGTGACATGAGGTGAATATAAAGCAGCGCCGGAATGAAAAGGCGAGGGAAACGGGAGATCCCCGAGAAAACCCGCCGACCAGCGGCATCGTCCGGCATGATTCCCACAGGCGAAAATCCGGGCCTGAAATCGAACCCGGATGGAGTGGACTTTATTGGTTTTGAATAAAAACACGTATTTTCACATAATTTTTAAAAGGGATGTGTCATTTAATAAATTAAATCTAAGTACATATCCTTGTCGAACTCACCAACCGTAAATAGAAAATATGTTTAACTCATTTGTGGGTTTTTGTGAACATGACTGGTTTTGATATTTTCGCTCCTCTGTTGTCTCACAATATACTCGGATTATTTATCGATCACTGAAGCTAGCCTCGAATATCTCGTATGCATTTATAAATATTGCATTACGTTTGAATTTCTCGCCTATTCAGAAGGTAATTTTCAAAGAGTTCAAGAAAGTTGAAGATATTTTGCGGTCCAGTTGCAGTTTTCTTTGGTATAAATATTCCACCTGCCGAAGAAGGAATATCGATACATTTTTTAAAGCCCCGCCTAACGTGTTGTTCGACTAGAGATTGTTCAACTCAAACAGCTTGTAATATTCCAAAGAACCGTTCGCCTCTTTCGTGCAGCCTAGTTAAGTGTCACCTCGTCGTTACAGCTCCCGCGCTGCGTGTTTTGCTTCTGTGTGACATCCGGCAAGCGTAATTCGACAAACTATGGTAGTTGTGATGAGAAATATGGGAAGCGGAAAAGCTCCCACGTGGTATAATTAATACGGGACAAGAACTCGCAGGAGCAAACACCTGATTCGTGTCTTGGTTTTCCGAAAATAACGCTAGTGTAGTTTGCGTTATTCCCCCCCCCCCCCCAGTATTGCACTATGGTTAGAGACAGTGGAAAATCGCGAAAATATTTAAAATAGTCTCCAATAACCTGTATTATATTAACCGTGACACGTGTGAACAGTTTTGGGACAAATCACACACGCTGTGTGTCTAAGCTGCGCAGTTCTAACTGGGCCTGTTGTAGAGAGAAAACATGCTACAAATAAACGATAGCCAATACTGATACGAAACATTCAGTGTTATATACATCACGTTGGAGCCTAGCAAACAGTCAACTATTCCCGCGATTTACCAGTGTCTCTAGCTATGGTGATCCAGGTTCAATTTTGGATGGAGTCAACTTCGATATTCGCTGTTGGGAAACTTTGGCCGATGATATTTTTTTCCCCTGGAATCTCCCTTTTTCTCCAACCTGGAATATCGCCGCTTCTCCATAATCTCTTATCATCGTACTTACAGCACCGAGCGAGGTGACTCAGCGTTAACTCGTTGGACTCCCACATCCGGGAGTACCCGTGCTCGATTCCCAACTTCGGCCATCATGATTTCAGTTTTCCATGGTTTCCCGAAATCGCTCCAGGCGAATGCAGGTACGGTTCCTTAACACTTTCACAGGTTCCTGTAACTGTTCCAAGTTGTACGTCACCGTCGCTGTCGACAAAACGTACATCTTACTTTTCTTGTCATCATACTTACAAGTGTTAAATACATTTCCACCCACCTTTCCCCCCCCCCCACTTAGTAAATTTCCGTTTACTGAACAGTACCAACTTTTTTTATCATAATTAAAAAGTCTTAATATTGCGATTGTACAGCAGCGCAGGAGCAATGCATCTGAAAACAATTCTGGCAAGTGAAGCCAACTTTATTCGTTACAGCAACTAATAATTTATTTAATGTCCCTTTCAAATGGGTCGGTGATACTTACATTTAATCAGTAGAATACTGGTAAACTATTTTTATGGTGATCACTTTTTAGTAATATGAGGCAACTATTTTTTGCAGGCGCTTGAAACACCACATAACACAACTATAAAGTTAATTATTTCATTTGTATATAGTACAAAGTTTAAATACATAGTTTCCCCGTGATAATTGCGTCGATAAAACTGGTGGCATTGTTGATAGATTTCATTATTACGGTCAACTGTGGTTTGATCTACATGACAGTTTTTGCACTCAGTACATTCCTTTACTTGGTCTGCATTTATTTACTACTCTAATGACCAATAACAATAAACTACGAAAGACAACAGAAAGGTGTTCGTCACTAGAATCCGAGTTATTATTCTACATATTCCTGTGGGACTTCGTTTCTTTTGTAGGCTTCAATTGTGACAATTTCTTCTAACGAAATTGTTTACCTTCGGTTTTTTGGATAGCGGCGTGTCAGATTTATAATTTGCATATGCCGAAAACGTAATTATAATGAAAACTGATTTTACAATTGAAATAAAACTATTCACACTGAATAAACGTACACAAAAAATGTTTAAAGAAACACAATATAACATTTCTTTCATCTAGGAAAATTCGTTGAAAATTAAAGCAAAGGTTTAGATTACAGGTTTCTTTGAATATTAGAACAGTATTCTGATGTATTCTAATGCATTTCTTAAGGAAGTATTTTATATCTTATTTCCGCGTTTACTTTCAGTTAGTAAGTTGGTTCGCGTTGTTTTTACATCTCTATACATCATTCAAATTCTTACTTTGTCATTTTATTATATGTGAGAATTATTTTAATAAACAAAAATGTCATGCGAGGAAAACGTACCCACGAGAAAATGCCTACAAAATAAACTAAGTTCGGTGCAATAAAGATTTTGGAGAAGAACACAATTAAATATTATTTTTACCGTAACAGGATTATCTTCCTCATTGTAACGGACAAAGTGATGCATTGCTTTTTAACGACGAGGAAGTTATATTCGAGTTACGCGCTTCGTTGCAGTGGCAATTTCTTAAATTGCGTTGAAGCGATTATGGACAGCCGCAGACAATACTCGACGGGAAAAAAATTGTAAATTTAATTTGTATTGTTCCGTCTCAGAGCCTCGTCTTCGCCCAAGAACCGTGTCTGAAGGTGCACGCTCTGCCAACCTGATCGAAAAAATATCACCGGAAATGAACCTGTAAACCGTGCAAGCGACAGAGGATGGGGGAAAAAAAATATAATTAAGGCGGCCGCATTGCTAGCACTCGAACTGCACTCAGAGTGTTCGGAGTTACGTTATTTCTCAGAAACCAGTAAACGTCCGTCCACAATATTTATTTGTGAAAAGAAACACTTCATACTACTCTTGTAAAATGTTTTTTAAGCAGGGAATTCACGCAAAAATATTATTATTTTAATAATTTTTATGCTCGTACGAGATAGCGTTTGTTTTGTAGAAATACAGTGTTACTATTTTTCACGGTGATGAAAATTTTCAAGCTTTGATAGTTTTTGTATAATGGCATGTAAAGGCCACAATTTCCATAAAATCGTTTTGTACAAGAAACGAAAACGAATTGACTTATAGAAACGAAATAATTCACACTGAAGTAAAGTGTAACGGGCTACAACTAGACATATAAAAACATTGCATTGAAATGTTTCGTATTTTAAATAAAGTACACGAAGTTGACAATTTTGTATTTCAAATTCAGTAATCGTTTAAAAATATGAAATGTTCAATGTTGTTATTTATTCATGTCTAGACAGTGGGGATTATTTAATTTCTGTAAGTCAGTTGGCTTTTCTTGTACAAAACCATTTTATGCAAATTTTGGCTTTGACACGTCAATAGACAAAACTATGAAAGCTATAAAACTTTCATTGCTGTAAGAAATATTCGCAATGCATCCCTATAAAACAAATAAAGTCTCACACAAGTATAAATATTATTAAAACTATTTAAATTTTGCAAGGAGACAACCGCCCCACCCCTCCCTTAAGATACCACGCTTATCGGAAGCATTATTTGAAAGGTATCAAACTTGACTGAAATCGGTTTTTCAGATGGTTGTTTCTTAAGGTACGTATATCGGATTCGTTGTAAATTGAGGCCTATTTTGCAACAGTGACGGGTTCAATAATATAAGAGTCCCCGATCGAAGTTCCACAGTAAAAACGTTACGACAGGGCATAGAGGTGGTATCACAATACTTGTGCCGGCTGATGTCGCCCTTAGCGCCTAATCGACTGTCGACTCACACACAAACACACCCTTCACCCGGCCATGATATTAAGGGGGCTGTTCACTGAAAACATTATTAGCTCATGACGTTGGCAGGCCTGCGGGAATCAAGCAATAAGAAAATTTTGCTGTTACTAAAAGGGAGTTTCTGGAAAATTCGTACCTCGACTCTTGCACGGAACTACAATGTGGTTCGCGATAAAATGAGCTCTTTTGACAACCACCTTATCTAGAGCAAAGATTTTAAAATATTATTTAATGTGATTATAATACGTTAGTTTTTTTTTTTTTTTTTTTTTTAGTAAAATCCAATCTACGCACTTTTGTTATTATTAAGTAACTAGGACTTCCAACGTGCTCATTTTATCTTGAACCGCCTATAGATGGAGATAAATCTGCACCTACAAATCTAATGCCTCCACTGAAAACTCAGAGTGTATAGTCACAGCTTAGCACAGTACACCTAGCAAAACATCATGTTTCGCCGCTGTCTCATACTTTTCCATAGATATGGTTGTCGTGACAGAATGTTAATGATGGGATCACATAGGCGCGACACAGCGAGACGACGAAAGCTGTGCGGCACTAAAAATTATCGTTATTGCGAATGCTAGTTTGACTGCAACGAGGCAAGTACTATACAGATATTACACGTAAATAGTTAATTGTCAACACACACTAACCACTAGTACGACACTTTATTTGCAATATATATTAAATACCCCAGGCAATCCCAAAATGTGGAAATAAATGCACAATTACTCGTTTGCTTAAAAACGTTAAGATTTGCTTATTATAATCAACGAAAATCTCTCTTAAAATAAATAAAATCTCAATTTACTACCAACTCGCCAGTTTCACCAACATTTGAGCGCAAAATTGAACCCCGACTCGAATAAAATCGACGTAATTTCTATTCGGAATTCCAATCACGTCTGCCATTTCTGTCCAAGTGACGTCACAGACACTTCGGTGCAGACTGGTGGACATATTTTTGTGAGCTTAGTTCAACAACTAGTTAACTTACTTTTTCCAAGTTAAAGTTATCAGCAGACGTATACACTATCCTTGTTATTGTTCCGGTTTATATGTACATATTTATAAATGTGTTAATTAGAAGTATTGTTGCAACACAAATTTGCATTTTAAAATAACTGTGTGTGTATGACAAAAGCAATATTATCAAAATTACAGGTAGATATCTCCAGCTTCCTAGTTGTAAGGTTCCTGTCTACCTGCTATTGAAACGCTTTGCAGTGAGTCGCAATTATTAACTTTGTGAACAAACATCTTAACGTGCATTACCCTTATAAGCCTACTAAAAGAAAACACACCTCAAACAATATTTCTATAAGTCTAAAAATTAAGATCACGTATTGGTAAAAAGGTTATTAGAACTCTCAAAATAGTTAAAACCGAATTTTTCAGACTGCTATACCACGGAAAATTCCAACCGGTTTCGAAAAACACTATAACAGAAATAGGGGTTGTAATTTGAACCATAAGTATCGCAAATAAAATAATGCGGTCACCGCTTGAAGTCCCATAGGAAGATGAATAATAGTAAAGCTCTGCGCGCCAGTTGCTGTGTTTGCGTGTAGAGGCGATAATACATTACATAGGCCGGCAGGCGGCAAACCTTAGCGCTCCATCGACTTTGTGTCTCACATACAAAATCGCAGCCTACTAAGAAATAAGGCAGTTTTCTTCACCATGTTTTAATTTTTTATTTGTACCAGATATTTTTTTCTGTTATATTAGACACAAAATGTGGCTCAATTTTACGCCTAGGAAATTTTTTTATCTCTCATTGTTTTCGCGTAATGGCTTCTTAAAGTCAAAATTTGCATGTTTCCGTTTTGAGGACTACACTAAAACCAACTGACTTACCAAACTGAAAATTTCACCCTGGATAAAGACGTCGCAGGCTACAGTTTCACGTACATAAAAACAAAGAATAAAAACTTATTGTAATTAAATAAAAATGCTGTAATTTTAAATAAAACTTTTAAAAACTCAATATTTTTTAAATACGAAAATAATTTATTTTGTGGTTTTACATAGCTGAATTTGTAGCCTATAGCATCGTTATCAACTGTGAATTTTTTTAAGTTTGGTAAGTGAGTTGGTTTTATCGTCGTCCTTAAAACGAAAACATGCAAATTTTTGCTTTAACGAGCCGTTACGCAAAAACTGTGCGAGATAAGAAAATTTTATAACAGCAAAATTTAGTCATATTTTGTATCTAAAACAAGAAAAAAATATCTGGTACAAATGTAAAACATGGTGACGAAAATTCCTGTATACCGCGTTTTGCTGTTCATGTCGCAGCGGTCGTGTCGTTTCTGTCGCACCTATGTGATCCCACAACGGCTCGATGTGACAACAGCGAGCCCCGGGTCAGGGCGATACCCCGCGGAGGGACGCTGTGGGAACTCCTCCCACGACATGCGTGTGCGCGCAAACCCGGGCGTCCTGCCTTCATCGGCGCTCTCCCACGACGACGAGGGGCACCCCGCGGGCGGGACAGGCCGACGACCCTGCGACGTACGACGACGACCCCCTGGGGAGGACGGGCTGCAAGAAAGTGAGGTCGACAGTCCGCCGGACGCTTTGGAAAGTTCGCCTCGCGGCACGCGCCAACGACGGGACGCTCCCCGACTGCCGATGACCCCAGAGGTCGCCGACTGTGAGTCGTCCTTTCAGCAACGAGGTCTCGCGTCCCAGTCTCTCGTCAGACAAGTCTGCAATTTGTGCAGGTCTCTTCTCATATGATCCGCCCCTAGCCATAATAGGGACAGATGATTTTCACGAATTGATTTTGCACCACTTTGTTTCAATGCCTTATGTGCGCACTTGCAGTTCTGCTTGGTGGACAATAATTGGGCACAGACTAGATAGCAGTACAGACGCGAAATGACGTGTCGGCTCGTTCGATACGGGCGAATTTCGCCGCTTATTGGCTGCCCAATTCTGTTGATACCTGCCCCGTGTTTGTTTGGCACCTTCACGTTACTATAGGTTTCCTATCGGCCCGACTACTGGCAAACAGGACAAAATAATAAAGATAAATGCTGCGCCCAGTCCCCAGCCTCTTTGGCCATTACTGGGGTTTAGTTGTCATTTTATTTTAAGCCGTGTGCTTTCATTTGATTACATATGAATTTGGTTAACTATAATTCTAACTTTAGCCATCCTTTTGTTTTCTTTTGTCCTTCACATTTTGCGGAGACAGTTTGATATGTCCCGTCACTACCACCAGCACGATTCCAACCTCACCTGGCCAAGAGGCTGTTCCCAACGTGTTTGGCCAGCCCGTGCTACTACTTTTTTTTCATGGCACTAGTGGAGGTCACCCTCAATTACCATGGCGTGTGAATTTCTTCACGTTGAAATTCACGCTTTGTGAACCCAACGACTGGCAAGCAGGACAGCCACATTTCGCTGATTGGTGGTAGGCGCTTTAGCCTACCCTCGAAAGAGTAGACTATGGCTGCTGAAATGACCAGACTCAGAATAGGTCAAATAAACTTACAGCGATCAGAAGTTGCTACAGTAGAGTTAGCATCAATTGCTACCGAATATGAACTTGACATTGTCTTAGTAATTTAGTTAAGTCACCCCTCTGCAGAATTTGCAAAGTAAATGATGATGTAATTCACATTATACAAGACTGCCCGAAAATATATTAAGTAATAAAAATAAAATGTAAATTATTCTCCCTGCATTATCCAGAAAGGGTGTGGTTGCAGGGAGACAAAAATGGGTTCAACTCTGCGTGGCCTTGGCCACGAAAAAAAAGGCGCTTTAGCCATGTTGCTGGCCGGCAAAGCCATTTTGCTGGCGCTTGTGACTGAGTTCGCCGTCTTACCCGCTATTTCACTTCTGTATTCCTAAATATGCTGTGATCACTGGATGTGTCTTGGGGTTGTACCCGTTAACGACAGACGTGTGGTGTCGTAGTGACCTTGCTCTGATTGGCACAGTCAAATAAGTGACGCCAATTACACAAAGTCACACTTTCAATAACCACGAAGCAGAGTTGGATATCTGCACCACGGTTTAAGAGGAAAAGGTCTTGACACTGGGTAATGCTCTCCAGCAAGAGAAAGTGATTACCTTTCTGTCGCCGAGCGCTAGTAGTAATTTAGTGGAAGATTTGCCTTGTTTACGTCTGGCGTTGTTACAATGTTTGCAATTATTTACGTAAATTGATGTTAATATGGTAAGCTGGTATTGTAGATATATGTTACGTATCAATAAATGAATCGGCACTTGCGTGAAACTGTTTATATAACTGTTTTAAAGTCGTCTGAAAAAAATTAATTTTATAATTTAAAATTACTATTACAAATTTAATTATTACAAATTTCTGTATTGTATTGTTTTAAATTTCTACATTGAAAAACTATGTTTTAAGGGGTAAAAATGTGTTCCGACGTAATTTGCACATACATGCTCTGGATTTTCAATTTTTTTTCTTCTATAACACAGACAATTCTGATTACTACACATTTTAAGCTATAAAATCTTGCTAAGCCAAATACAAAACAATACTTATGTTCTACTAAAAGAATACTAACGCTGCGACAGTAAAAAGAGTCACGTTTTATTCCTCACAGACCGTGATCTATGCTGCACACAAGGCACCTAAACCAAACGATGCAATGCAAAAGTCATAAAATGTGTATACAAACACGATAAATAAAATGTGCAGGAACAGTACAGTTATAACTCCACGGAGTTCCGCAGTTGTCGAAATAGCTGCGCCGTGAAAGCAAGACGTTCGGCATCCTAGTGTCTGATTGGAAAGTTCCCTAAAACCATATAAGATAGTTACTTCTTTCTTGAGTGCAGCGAAAGGCTAGTTATTTAGCTCAAGTCAACTGACGTTTAGGTGCCTCCAGAGATAGAGTGCGTTTGTGTTTGTCTTAGAGCATGGATAACTATAGAAAGCTTGGTGCCTTTGTTGTGAAACCTACATCTAGCGATAGGCAAAATATACGAAAACCGCTACAAAATAATTAATGTTTCGATATCCATTTGTATAGACCTTGAGATATTAGATTTATAGACTATTGAATATTTTACAATCAATACACAACACATTCATTTTTATTAATTCTTTAAATTACTGGAAAACGAAAAAACCAAGACAATGTAGATAGAAAATGTAAACAAACTCTTATTTTACACGAAAATGAACGAGAATAGATGGAAGTTGGTATAAATATGTGCCAGCGAATCCTCCTGCATGTGTTTCTTTAAATGTGAGTGATATTTAAATACAATATGCTTACCGATATGTAATAATAATTATAACTTGTTTCGCTCGGTGCCCATCAACAGCTGATTAGATCTAGGAATCACTTCACAGCATGGGAAGGGATATGCAATCATATCTCTGGTTTGTTTTCTATGCTCTAAGGTGTTTGTATGAGACGAAAAATCGATGGAGTGTTAAGAGCGCCGCTGACTAGTATACGTATCGCAATATCTCCGCTATGCACAAGTCACCCAGCTGACATACAGTGGTTTACTGGTATGATCTTATCTATGGGTATGCTCTTATCTATGGAACTAAGTTGTGACCGTATCATTTTATTTGTGGAAAGTATGATTCATAGTCTGGCGTGTACTTCTATTTTTGAGTTATTCGAATACGGTTGGTATTTTCACATGTACGGCTGTCTGAAAAGCCGTTTTTAAGCATTTTGAGCGGTTAAACCTTGCCGATAGGTAGAGATGATGGTTTATCGCGGGAAAACTTGACTGTCTGCTGTATTAAACGTACGTTCAACTTACAAAACGATGACTGGCTTTCGCTTGTGCGTAGAGCTGTTGGCCTATTTGACTAAGCCAATATGAATCCCGCTATTGTAACACATAATGTTTGTTATTGGTCTGGTCTGCAGACAGCTTCGTTGTGTCTGACGCGTAACATCCAGTCATACATGTCGCAAGAAACCACAGTGTTTTCAAGAGTATGTTGGAAAAAAAATCATTCCAGGATATTATCAACTTTACCTATAGGCTTATATGTGAAACATTATCACGTTCTAGAAAAGTGTTCCACGGCGCATGATTCACAGAACGCTAACGTGGATATGACTGCAGAGTCGATAGAGCCACTTGTCCCGTTATACTGACTGCACATCTTCGCCAGCAGTACATCGCTTGGGCACAATACAATCGGCACCATGGACAGCTATCATAGACGTACACTCATAAAATGGCATCGTTAAGGGCTTGGGCCCGAATTTCTCGGCTTTCGAGAGGATTATTTTTTAAATCCATACGAGAGTCAATATCGTAAAATTGCTTCGTAACTTTGTTGCAAATTGGTTTTACTATGCAATGTAATTTTTCGAGGCAAACTGTATGATGAGTATAGCTAATTTATCAATGAAAAGTAAATTTCGTTAATTAACTAATTACAGCTATTTAGCAGTCTTCTGACTCGACAAAATTAGAGTACGCAGTTTAAATAAGTCATAAGAAAGTTACGAAGCGATTTTACGATATCGGCTCCAATTTATGTTTTAAAAAATAACTGACATTAAATGCGAAGAAACTCGGGCCCATGCCCTTAAGTACGCTGTCTACCTCAGAGCCGTTACATAAGCAATGACAGGAATTTACAGGTTAAGCTGTATTCGTTGCTGCTCAGTCATTTTTGACGAAGAACATTTTCTGCAGTAAGAAGAGGACAATATTTCTTCACGAATGAAAAAATAGAAACATTATGTTTTTGAGTGTTTTGCTTTAGTAATAGTGTCTACGTATTTGTCCTTAGTTTTCAGGGTATTTACAAAACACCCTAAAAGATACATGTCAATGTGGACATCGCCGGTAGGAACACAGAAGTAAGGTTGGCATACATGTCGGTTCAGACGTTACTGAGCCACACCCAATGTAATTTGAGCTATGAAATCATTATCCTTGTTTCGTCAGGGCTCCTGGGGTAGGAATAGTCCTTAAGGTGTCCGCCTACCTGCGGTTCAAATGCGTTGCATCGAGTTGCGACTATACTTTTTTCGACGAAATTATTTAACTCGCATTATATTTGTATAGCTAAGAAAACAATACACACTTCAAACTGTGTTGCTATAGTTTTAAAATTTTAGCACGTTTACTAGAAACATTGTTTTCGGGCCCCTCAAATGGTCAAAAATGACTTTTCCAAACTCCCGTATATGTAAAAATAATAACCTAATTAAAAAAACACAGCTATAGAAACAAGCTTTCACTTTTAACTACGCTGCCCACAAATAAAATAATGCGGTCACCGCTTAAAGTCCCATAGGAAAAACCGTTAATAGTAAAGCACTGCACGCCAGCTGAGTGGCTTGCGCGGAGAGGCGATAATACATTACATACGTCGGTCAATGGCAACCTTACCGCTCCTGTCTCACACACACAAACGCCTATCTAGGGAGGCCCCTTAATGGCGTTCACGTGGAAAAAATTCATAATTTTATATTTGCCTGACAATGTGTTAGTTTTATAGACGTTACTTGGGACTACATTTTCCACTAATAGAAATTTTTTAGCTCTCATAGTTTTCCCATAGCGGCATGTGAATGTCAGAATTATCAAGTTACAGGAACATAGGTTTAACAAAAACCAAGTGACATACTCGAATAAAACAATTTACACAGAAAGTAGATATTATGGACAATATGCTAAAAGATTTAAAAACCCAGAATGGATTTCTTTTGTACTTTTAAAAAATCCGAAAATGACAAAAATTTACCAAATTTATGGAAATTTTTTAAAAAGACAAAATTACTTTGTCGACTAACGACTGTTAGATTGTTTACAGATCAAATGAGACATATTTTCTCTTCAACATGCACAACATGCAAATAGTTATAGAAGAGCTATAGCCACTTCAGGATAGTTTCATAAACCTCAATATGTATTAAATGTACTTGTAAAAATTGTAACTAGTGTTAAATTTAAAAAATGCATATGAATAGATTATCAATACACAAAACATACTCTTTCGTAACATTTGTCAATTAGCTAACGAGAACTAAAAACCTCACTGTGGCCACCATACTCTATTTACGCTGTTCTTATAAGTATGTTATTTTTTTAATTTAAAAAAGGAGCAGATTTCGTTAAGTGAGTCGAAATTTTTTTTACGGTGTAGCGAAATTTTTCTAAGAAAAAAAAATACAATTTTTTGGCTAGTTATCTACTTTATTAAATTTTCTTCAAGTCTATAACCAAGCCAAAATTATGTAATGTTTTGCTTCGAAAAAATTATGCCTTATAATACAACAATATTTCAACAATTCTAAGGTTTCGATTTCCGATGTCTACTTCTGCTATTAATTAAAAAATTAAATAAAAAAAACATTATGAATGGAATCCCGTGATCTTAAGTGTTATCTCACGCTCTTCTGCCTTTCTGGGAATTACATAGGAATGAACAGGTTTTGGTGTTAGCTAATAGTAAAACGATTGCTAAGACTATGCCTTTGTAACCTGAGAAAGAAAAGACATTCGCTTAGTGGTACCGCCGCTTTGGTAATGTACTACAAGAGCCTAGCTTCGAAACGAGAGCGGCATTGTGCGGGAGCTCGTTGCGAAAACAGCGTGAGAAAATCCCTTGTTCCATTTGCGGACAGGCTGCTTTTGGTGAGTGATTAATTTGTTTTGCCAGTTACGCTAGACAAACGTATAGTGGTTTACAGACGCTTGTTTTTACCACGTGCTACACTCACTGGGCATTTCGCAAAAAAAAAAATCGGTCACATTTATGACTGTCGAAACCCTCAAAAATCACTCATCATCCATCATTAAGGGCACTGTCAACATCAATTTTCAACGTCATCTTTTTGTTAATACATTTGTACCAGATATTTTTTTCTCGTTTTAGACAGAAAATGTGACTTAATTTCGCTCGTATGAAATTTTTTTATCTCTCATAGTTTTTGCGCAATGACTAGAGATGATGGTTTATCTCGGGAAAACTTGACTGTTTGCTGGGTTTCAACGCACGTTTAGCTTATGAATTACTGGTTTTCGCTTGTACGTGGATCTGTTACCCTATTTGACTGAGCCGATAAGAGTCCGGCTTCTGTAATATATGATACCTATTATATGTCTGCAGACAGCTACGTTATGTCAGACTAATTTCATCCAATCATACATCTCACAAGTTTACAAGGGTATGTTGACATAAAACATTTTCGCGATATACCATAATCTCTAGCAATGACTCGTAAACGTCAAAATTTGCATTTTACGGTTTTATGCACGCCACTAAAACCAACTGACACACCAAACTGAAAAAAAAACCGTTAATAACGATGATATAGGCTACAACATTTACTATATAAAACAATTTTTTGTTTTTAAAAAAAAGTCTTGCATTTTTTCAAATTTTAATTTCAAATGTCAGGATTATTTAAATAAAAAGTATTTCGTTTTCTCGTTATTATATAGGAGACGTAGTTTACAACATCGTTAGTCATTGTAAATGTTTTGCAGTTTGGTATGTCAGTTGGTTTTCGTGGCGTACATAAAACCGTAAAATGTAAATTTTTGACTTTTACGAGTTAGTACACAGAAACTATGAGAGATAAAAAAATTTAATAAAGGCACAATTTAGCTCAATCGCCGAGGATAAACGAATGTTCCCGAGTATTTCCGAAGAGCGGTAAAGAGTTAACCCGACCCAGACGCTGGTCAGAAATAAGCCAGCTCTAGGAAGCTCTTTTTAAAAAAAAAATAATGGTCTGCGGGCGTGAGGGCGCGTTTTTGCCCCACCTAGCGGGCAGCTCGTAGAATAGCGGTAGTCGTAACTGTGGTGGCCCTGTGTGGAGACGAGCATGGTTGTGAGGTCGTCGCAGCAAGAAGTCGTCATGGCCGCCAAGCTCCAGGTATGCCTGGCAGCATCGAGACAAGAAGGCTCTGTCGTACCGACTCAACCGAGAATTATAGCCAAACTTCTGGCTAATTTTTGTCCGAATGTGACTTAACGACTTCTCCAGTCGCAGCTCGTGGGCTGTTGCCAGGTGGGGCTGCAGATAGTCGGAACTGTACACTCTTGATGAACGCGCCGTAGACCAACGACCATGAAATATTTGCCGGCTACTAGATGTTTTGTGACCACTCAGTAGTAAGGGACACCTGCACATCAGCGTGTCAGTGGTTGTAGAATCAACCAGCGCACAACCTTGTATAGCTCTTGGTAACTGCAGCCCTACCTGGCGGCAACCCATGAGCCGCCACTGGACTGCTCACATTTTGTAGAGATCAAGACAAGATAAAAATGAGTCTCGAATAAACGCACTACAGACATAACAGCAATAGTGACTCAATGTCACCCAGTGTACACCGTCCTACTCGTCCATACAACATCTCACACACCCACTGTACATATGCTCCGTTCATTATTGGTCAGTTTACATGCAAGGAAGTGCCTAGACGCTGTGTTCCAGTCAAATAGTCCGAACTTATGCAACATGATGTAAAATAAATCCTTGTAATTTCAGCAGTAAGCTGAATTTTATTTCTATTTACGATAAACGACGGTTTACGCAGTACAAATACTTTTTTCCCCGATGTTAGTGAGCACTAACAAGACAACGACACTATATTCTTACAAGATTCTCCTTCAGAGACAGAGAAACGTTCGTTCAAGTTTTGCTCCAGCTATTGAAAACAATCAGTGATTGCTGAAATCAAGATCGTATATTTCTGTGAGTGAAGTAAACCTTGCTATATGATATAAGCTTGTACACATAATTACACACATGACGAATTAGAGTTCCTTCGCAATTATTTACCATGTGGTAAGTGAGTACTGCCATATTTAACGTGTAGAGCCACGATTTTATGGCGAAAATATTTTTGCAACAACTGGTTTCAATGTGTTATGTGTACAGGTGCAGTTCTGCTAGATAGTTTGTGATTGGATGATTTTACTGTCACTTGTCTTGGCAAATCACACACGTACGGAGTCACAATAGCCTTATTCTGATTGGTGCAGTCAAATGAGAAACGTGTCTGAACAAAGACACGCTGCCAATAACCTTGAAATAGAACTGCCGATGTGCACGGGAGACACTGAAACAAAGTGGGGCAAAAATCTTTTCGCGACAAAATCGTGGCCCTATAATGTGTCTTGTATAATGTCATTAACTGATTTCTAGTAAAAAATATTTCGCACCAACTTGTTTGAAAGTTGTACGTACATACACTCCTTTACCTTTAATATTCCGTCAAAAATTAATGGCCCAACGCTGAATAACGCATAGAGGTGAACAATCTGTTAGAAATCTACACGCTAGTTCCGTGACTTGATAATATTTTGGTTTCGGCACGATGCCAATTACATAAATAAACCTTTTAATGTACAAAGAAAACCATGAGCCATAAAATACTGTATAATGGGCTACCAACTTTTTATTATTAAATTACGTCATAACACCTCTGAAATCATCAAATTTGACATGGGTTTCGAAGCAAGAACAAGACGATTAGAAATGACACCAAACACGTTTGAAATTCATGAAATTCCAGATATTTGGTTTTCTTTGTGAACCGTGGTGAGGGTTTTCCCTCCATCATAACAAAATGGTATTACAAGGATTCCAACACAACTGCAAATTGTTAAGATAATTGCTATTCTTGAGTTTATATAAGCAGCATTCTTCCTCAAGGCGTAGAATGAAACTCTCCTATCCATTTTTCCCTTACTGTGCAGATTGTTTCTTGACCAGACGAAGCACACTTGAGGTTAATGCATAAACAGACTATTCGCCAATTTTTGGTTGCCGGTAAAACATGATACAATTTAACTGGAAATATTTTAGTCTTATAAGTCAACATTTATTTATGAAAACAATGTATAGGATTAAAATATATTTTTAAGGCAGTTTTAAAGCTGAAAATATATAGTATACATAACTAACAATTGGCACATAGTCGGTTTAAGTATAACGCCGTCCATTTGAGATGTTAATTAACTGTTAACGATTATGACTCAATGGTATTTTTTGATCAAGACCAATGTCTTGTATTACATTGTACAAACATTACACACTAAAAAAATATAATTTTCCTGCTAAACGGACGGAGGACATGAAAAATGTCTAATGTTTGATCGTAACAACCAAATGAACACTACATTCAAAGGACTGCAGAAAGGCCCTTTCGTTTTGATGACCTAAACGAATGATGTTACCATTTCTTCATATGTCGATTTTATCCAGTGTTAATTTCTTGCTAAAGGGCGTCTACGTGGGAATAATTCATAATTTTATATATGCACGGCATAGTGATCGCTCTATTGACGTTACTCGTGTCTACGTTTTCCACCTGTAATACATTTTTTAACTCTCATAGTTCTCCCATGGTGACACGACAAAGCAAAATTTTGCAAGTTATGGGAACATAATAATAACAAATACCAATTAAATTTTATTGGATTGTGGACATACGCCGTTGCTCATGTCAAGCTGATCAAACATGTGTTGAACGACAAAGTACGAAAACGAACAAGAAAAAAAAAATCAAATATAAAACGCATGACATGAGCAATGGCTAGAGACACTGGAAAATCGCGAAAATGTTTAAAATAGTCTCCATTAAACTGTATTATATAAACCGTGACACGTGTGTACAGTTTTGGGACAAATCACATACGCTGTGTGTCCAAGGTGTGCAGTTCTAACTGGGCCTGTTGTAGAGAGAAAAAATGCTACAAATAAACGATAGCCAATGTTGATACAAAACATTCAGTGTTATATACATCACGTTGGAGCCTAGCAAACAGTCAACTATTCCCGCGATTTACCAGTGTCTCTAGCAATGGCATATGTTCACAATCGAATAAAATGTAACTGTAAACTCCCATTGTAACAAACATTTAAAAATCTTAACAAATACCACGTATCTTAATGGGATGAAATAATTTACACTGAAACTAGATATTATGGGCAATTAGCTAAAATATTTAAAAACACACAATGAGATTCCTTTGTACGTTATAAAAAATTTGAAAATGACGACAGTTTACTTCATTTATGGCAATTTTTAAAAAATACAAAAGGAATGTTGTGTGTGTCGTTTTATCCCTATATTTCAGCATATTGCCCAAAAAGTTTCATTTCTGTGTAAATTATTTCATTCGAGTAGTACACTTGGATTTTGTTATTACTACGTTGCCGTAACATGCGAATTCGGTATTTGGCATGTTGCTGTGGAAAAAACTGTGAGAGTCAAAACCATTTTACAAGTGGAAAGTGTAGACACAAGTAAACGTCTATAAAACGAACAATTTATGTAGTGAAAATATAGAACTATGTATTTTTACCACGTGAACAAAACGGGAAACTTGCTTCAACTTTTCTTAAAAAATATTGCAAGATGATATATTGTTCAACCGCCAAATATTCTCATTCAAAGTCAGTTACAACAACAAAAAATTGTTTTCCTCTAATAATACACTTAGTTTCAGACTTACTGTTCTGAATCTCGAGAAAAAAAAATAGAGGTTCGTGTTGTCATAAGCCCACGCCCAGTGCCTGATGTTTATAAGTTGAGATATTATAAGTACTTAACGGATACTTCCAGTATATTCAGGAAAATCCTGCCTGTTCTTCCCCATTATTCCTCCCTCACGCCTGGATAGCTCCTCATTACCTCCCACTTTAAACGCTTCAAGAGATTGTGCAATTACTCGGATTCCGAATACTTACATTTTCACTTAAAAATCAAACAAGGAAGATGAAATTCGCAACGGTTAGCACATTTCCGAATCACTACTTCTCTTCCTACGCACACGGTTTCTCTCTGCGTTTCTCTCTCTCTCTCCCTCTCTCTCTGTTTCGCCCTGAACTCAGACCTTTCCTGCATCCTTGTTCTTTTGACCCTCACGTAGGATCGTTGCATAGACGAAGCGTCATTGCATCGCCGTTTCTAGCACGCAGAGTGTTTCGAATTCGGTCAGCATAAAAAATTTATATCGTAATAAGGTACCCAGTTATGAGATATTTGCAGAGAACCGATGAAAACTGCCCTCCTTCGAGACGTGTTCATCAGTGCAAACCAACGATTTTCTGGTCCATTAAGTGTACTTAAGAAAAAGTACAAAGAGGCCAAAACCAAACAAAAATCAAAAAATAAATAAAACAATTGTGTAAAAATTACAGTAGACTAATTCAGTATTATGTAACATAACTCACTACTTGTAAACTCTTATATTTTTTTATGAAACAGACTGAGTTTAATCTTCTTTACTAATAACTTTTGTAATTTAGCACGCAAGTTTTTATGTATCTTATTGCTTGTTCTAATTATTGTGTTTTTATAACTGTATGTAGTCTACAATATGCACGACAAACTGTAAAACGGTCGTGGTACTGAATTTTGCTCGTGCTAAATTATATAAATAAACAAATATTGTGGTTTTAGAGTAATATTGTAACAAAAGCGGGTGGGTTCTCTTGTTCTACGTAAGGGTAAACTATAACCAAAGTAAAAGCAATAACCTAAATTCTAACATTAACCTGGGGGGGGGGGAGAGCCAAGGACACAACTTGGAGACTGACTGACATTTCAATAAATTAAGTTACTCTATATGACATCAAGTGATTCTGTGTGACTCTATGACTTAGTGTGACTCTCAGCTCGGACCTACTTTTCTACTAACAACACAAATAGACAACTTAACTGGTCACATTTTGTGCTGAAGTCCCTCGGGGTTCCTCCGACCCTCGGCCTCGA
>PNEQ01073238.1:0-78772 GCA_003012365.1 Medauroidea extradentata | reverse complement strand
TTCTGAACTAAGCCTTTCTCTTAGTAATCTTATTGCACTAAACAAAAATAGTTAACCTATGTCAGCCATCTCAAAAATAAAATAAATTTAACAGATAAAACTCAGAAAATAGAATACTCGTAAAATTAAATTACAATGAACACATCTGACGTGATAAAATAGTATAACGGGGCTTAAATTTGGTCATATGTTACAACGTTAGCAAAATTCAATTTAATATGTTATTTTTAATTTTGAAAATATGAAGTAGAAAATTACTATCCACCCACCATTTTCCAAATATAATGGGTTGACTATAATGAATGCACATATTTGCGAAATTTAAACCACTTTATTACGCCGGAAAAGAAAATAATTAAGAAAACCACGTAATTGCAGTCGTTGTAGTGAACGTATGACACCGAGAACGAAAGAGAGAAATGGCACTCCATTCCAAACACAATAGTATTACACATTGAATCAGGCAGTTTTGCACGTACAAATATGAATAGAGCCATTGATAGGGACATGCAAAATTCGCGTTATTATTTGGCGACACGCTAGAATTGACTGTCCTGTACATATAAGCGTACAACCTGTGGTTACACTGGCCACGAGCCTGTATATGACGTCATTTACGTGTGTGATAGCTTTATGGCAGGTTGGTCACTCTACTGAGAACTTTTAATTATTGGCCAGAAGCATTATCCGCGGAAGGCCACGATATTGTCGTCCAACGGGAGACGTTGAACAAGCCTACAGGCGTTTGGATTCTAGTCTGTACGCCGAAAATAACGCGAATTTTGCACGTCTCTAGCCATTGATAGAGATGACGGTATATCGCGAAAATATTTTGTGCCTACATAACCTTGAAAACAATGTAGTCAATCAAAACACATATGATTGGGCGATGTACGTCTGACACGACGTAGTTGTCTGCAGACCAATAACAGGCATCAAATAGTATTACACTAGTGAGATTCTTATTGCCTCAGTGAAATAGGCCGACTTCACGTACTAGCGAAAGCCAGTCATCTTCTGGTAAGCTAAACGTGCGTTGGAATCCAGCAAACAGTCCAGTTTTCCCGCGATAAACCATCATTAGAGATGATGGTTTATCGCGGGAAAATTTTACTATTTCCTGGGTTCCAACACACGTTCAACTTACGAGAATATTTCTACTTTGAGCTGTTACCCTATTTTACTGGGCCTATAAGAATCCCGCTATTGTAATATTTTAATGCCTGTTATTGGTCTGCAGACAACTACGTTGCTTACTCACTTCAATTTTTTTTGTTTTTTTTTGTTTATAATGCAGGTAGTAAATATTCGTACACTAATATAATGCCAACAACAGATAAAAAAAAATTATGAAACTAGTGTGAAAATGTGAGAATGTTTTGCTGTGTACTAAATTTTTGTTACTAATGTATTGCCGAACCACAACTTATGATAGCGTGTCTGAGGAACGTAATACGATGATGTTTAGATAAGAATAAAATATCAGCAGACAGTTTTCCGCACGGTATGTTAGAACAGTGCGTGATGTAAGAAGAAGGAGGCGTGGTGTAACGTCCTTCAGCAGTAATGATAGGTGTTAGGTGGGTTGGTGTTGGAAGGTGGGCGTAATAAATAACGTGTAGTTATCCGAGTAGATAGGGCGGAGATGTGAAACAGAAGGTAGGCGCGGTCCGTAAACTCTTCCACAAGAGAACAAGTGGCAACATCTCTGAGACATGAGGTCACTCCGGGTCTCCTAAACTTATGAGTACGCGTAACATACCAATCCTAAATCTAACACCAACTTAAGTATGCACATTATCACTATTTCCCGCGTGAAAAAAAGTATCCTTCACAGATGGTTTTTAATATATGTGTTACGTAACTAGGGCTCTCTTATTCCCCATGCATTTTAAGGATGTACGAGTGAGGAAAAATAGTGTGTTTATATTTGTGTGAAATAGTTATAGTTTTGTAGAAGTTACTTGGAAGTACATTTTCCTCTTACAAAAAAAAATAGCTCAACCAATTTTTTTATAATGTCACTTCAAAGTCAAAATTTGCACGTTTTAGTTCGTATACGCCGCAAAATTAAATCAATATAAATAAATTAAATATTTAAGACTGAAATTACATGTAACTAGATACTGCTTGGCATGTTTTAAAATAATTTACAAAATATTTTTGTATTTAAAAAAAAATTCTGAAATTTTTAATTTTTGTTATCAATTTTTAATTTCATTCTAAAATACTTTGTAATTGATTTTGAAACATTTCAAGCAGTAGCCTGTGGCATGTAGTTTCATGTTAAATATTTAATTTATTTATGATAATTGGTTTTTGCGGCTTATGAGAACTAAAAACGTGCAAATTTTGATTTTGAAGTACCCTTTAAGGAAAACTGGTTGAGCCAATTTTGTTTTGAAGGAGGAAAATGTGCTCCCAAGTAACATCTACAAAACTAACACTATTTAACACAAATAAAAAATTATGATTTTTCCACATTTGTATAAGAAAAGATGTTCAGTGCTGACCGCAATTTCGTCACTTATTCAATGTCTTAATTGTTAATTGTCCCACCTGACTCGTGCTTAAATCCATCTTTGCCTTCGTAGTGATCAGGTGGTAATTCCGTACATATTTACAGTTGTATTTTATTGGCGTAGTTTACTGTCAGTGCAAGAATGGAGCGGAGATATTAAGACAAAGAAGAAACGATAATGGTGGACTGACGTGCACACTCTAAAAAAATTTTGTAAAATTTACAAGGATATTCTTTGTACTTTAACAAGTCATTGTAAAAGTACAAAGAAAATCCTTGTAAAATCATTAGTTCATAAATTTACAAAGGTAAACTTTGTAATACTACAAAGGCATTCCTTGTACCTATACCGACAGTTCCTGCACTGTAAATTATTTTGTAAAATGTAACAAGGCACTTCTTCGTAGTTGTACAAACATTTGTAAAAGTTGAAAATATCCCTTGCAAAATTATTAGTTTATAACGTTTAAAGGATTTTCCTTGCAAAAAACTTAGAAAAAAAGTGTGTAGCCTACAAAAATCGTAATTTAGCCGGAAATTATTTATGCAAAGATCACAAACTATGAAAAGTATTTTATGGAATAAAGTGGATATTTATATTAATTGCGTGCTTTAAAAGGAAGAATTATTACTGAACTTTACATTGAATGTATACAAATAAATAAAAACAAGCCAAAACGTAAGTCACAGTGGTTTAGGGGGACCGACCCCCCGTGGCTCAGTTGGTTGAGCGGCCGGCTTTGGTGCGGGGGGCTCTGGGTTCGATTCCCAGGTCTGGCTGGATGTAAATTTGTATTTGTCCATTTGGGTCCCAAAATTTGTCACTATACAAATTGTCTCACGGAAAGTACTGGGGTCACTCGAATTAAGTCACATTAAAAAAGGGGGGAATGTTTGGTGCAGTGATGATGCGGAAGCTTCCGCATCGCCACTGCACCAAACATTTATAAAAAAAATATAAATAAATAGGGGTAAGATGTGTAGATTCTAAGTGCGGGTAGAGTGGTTCTGAACTTAGCAACTCCCGAGATTTTTTTATATTTTTTTCTAAATAATCTTTTGTGTACGTCCTTTATTCTAAAGTTATTTGATAAATAAGTTTAGTGTTGTTTATGAAGTAAAGTTAACATTTTAATTCTTTTTTTTTTCGTATTGAAAGTATACAGCTATAAGGCTAGTCCTTGCAATTTTACAAACATATACTTTGTATTTAATAACAAAGATAACCATTTTATTTTTACAAGGAATTTCTTTGGCAACTGGGTTTCCAAGGCTTCTCTATGTAAAAGTACAACTTTTTTTTTACAGTGCAGACTTGGTATGCCAATGCTCTAGAGAGTAAGACGCCAAATTGTTGTGCATCATTTCATGTCGCTTTCCTAGAGCTACAGTTCTTAAATCTGTGGCTATATCGTCGTGTCTTAGACTATTAAGCAGAGAAATAGTAGGACCGTCTTGACTGAGAATTTTTAATTTCTTTCCTGTTTGTTTGGTTGTTTTGAAACTTTTATTTATTATTTTTGTGATTCAGCGTAGTTCTGTGTGGGATTCGTCACACGTTATTTATGTATGTGTTGACTACAACCAAAGTCAGTTAGTAGTTTTTAATATGTTTTGTCTCACTCCTGCTTTCCCGTGATGACATATTACTGTAAGGGCGTATGTTTAAAATATTTCGTTATATCATAGAATATGTTATTTACATATGAGTATATACCCACTCGGAATCCGTACGGGTAAGAGACGCCGAATAAAACCAATGTTCAACAAACCATCTGATATCGATATTCAGAAAATGAACTACAGCTTGTAAAACCATTTAACTATTTAATAATGAAACCAACAGTAAGCAAAATGTCACATTACACTTTGTACACAGAATGTTTAAATCGTTAAATATATTAAGGGTACTTTTATAAACCTGTTCTGTGTGGGATTCGTCACACGTTATTTATGTATGTGTTGACTACAACCAATGCCAGTTAGTAGTTTTTAGTATATTTTGTCTTACTCCTGCTTTCCCGTGATGACATATTACTGAAAGGGCTTAATGTGTAAAATATTTCGTTATATCATAGAATATGTTATTTACATATGAGTATATACCCACTCGGAATCCGTACGGGTAAGAGACGCCGAATAAAACCAATGTTCAACAAACCATCCGATATCGATATTCAGAAAATGAACTACAGCTTGTAAAACCATTTAACTATTTAATAATGAAACCAACAGTAAGCAAAATGTCACATTACACTTTGTACACAGAATGTTTAAATCGTTAAATATATTAAGGGTACTATTATACACCTGTTATTTGCAGGTGTTGTTTACAGAACACCAGTTAAATTCAAGGTTGCCAGTAGTACCGAGTAAAATGTCAAGGCCGAATTTAAGCGAACAGAGACATTACGAAACTATGGTGCGTGTCTGTAATAGTATTTCACACGAAATTCAAGATATGAAGATAAAACATCGTTGACACGACAGTAGAACATAACAGTTTCACGATTAAGGAAACGTATGTCGTTACAGAGTAAATATAGCAAAGACTTACTATAGTGCGACCAAAATTTGTAACACTGTGGTGAACTTTAAATTGCGGCAGGTTTTAGGAAAAGAAAAATGAAAATTTTTGCAACGTAATATTTAGATCCGTATCTATTGCACTACTTATAAAGAATCGCTGTATTTCGTAACCATTGTATGTGTAAACCGTTTACTAAGCTAATGAAACTACTCTAAAATTCTAATTTACGCTCAAATTTATTTTCATTGGCATGCACAGTCATTTAATCTCTCGTTACCCACATTTTGTATTGTATAAAGTGTTGAAAGTAAAACTAATACTTAGCACAGGTATTCATTTTCCATTTAACTTATTGGTATTTTCCCGGCAATTCTTAATACTATCATTGTATTATTTTGTATTTAACACAATATGTCAGTTTTTGTTGTGCTCAACAGTTTTTGTCTGAGGCAGAAATGAACTATAGTTTTGATATTATTATTGACAAGGTTTTTCGAAGACCTCACTTTATCGTGAAAAGCCTAAACAAGTTTTTCATCTGCAAGTCTGTAAAAAGTTTAACTACAAAATAATATCGAAAAAAGAAACGATTTTATGTACTACTATAACGATAAGTTTTGTACTAAAGAAATTTTACAACTAATTTCCTTTTTGTTACACGTGCACTGCGAATGATTGTTACAATAGCGAGGATACATCTCGTTTTATTTTTGGAAGGATACAGACATGAAACACCTGTATATCAGTGAAATATTTATAATGAACCGAAGATTTACTTTAAACCTTCTAGAGGGCTTGGCACCCGTTACAAGGGAGAAAAAATATTAAAGCTTAATCTTGGCGCACCATTATGTCAGCAAGCACTGAATTAGCTGCAAATATCAATTAGAGTACAATAGGATATACGTTTAGCCTACATCGTATAAAATGCTCCCTAAAATTAATAGCCTATTTTCAATCAAACACATTAGTCTACTAGTCACTTATACTTCAGCTACTGGATTGTGCTGCTGTTAAGCATTTTTGCTATACAAGTGTAGTAACATAATTTTGCATTCTACTGTTTCGAAAAATTTGTACAAGAAAGCTGGGGAAAATGTTTCCTGTCATACTTTCTGAACACTCTGAACATTAGTGTGGAAAACTGACAAATTTCTTTACCAGTGTAACGAAAAATGAACAAGCTAACTTTCCCGGTATCTAGTCGCCTAATTTATGTACAAGGTCAACATATACGTTAGTCATGTCCTTCCAAATCCCACCTTATCAACTCTCTTTTAACTTAATATTATTAGGTTACTTGAGGAATATGCATTGATCAGCTCTTAACATATACTTATTCATCACTGGTGAGGGGCGAAATAAAGCGAGGATAGAGAAGTATTCAAGGACGGGAAAAAGGACAATCCCCGAAAAATATCACCTACCAGTGGCATCGTCCGGTGAGATTTCCACTTGAGAAATACCAGGTCAACCCCGCCAGGAATCAAACCCAAATCCCGTTGGTTAGAAGATCGTTCTCTAGCCACTTCGCTAAACGTGACTGCGATAGTTGACAAGAGAAAATTGAAACTGCACTTATTTTTACCTTCGAACAGAAAATTTTGTGCACGTATCACTGAAGCACTATGTCTTCCAAGAAAACCAAAACCTCTTGCTTCTCAGGAGCGAAATAGCACTGCAATTTACTTCAACGTAACACACTGATAGGGAATATATTAGAGACTTGAGAAATGATAAATTAGCAAATGATGACAATATTGGTTTGTGACGTGCAGAGATTTTGATGATTTTGACCAGCACATAACATCTGGGTGTTTAGCGCTGGTGAGGGGTAACATGATGTGATTATGGAGCGGCGTCGGAATGAAAGTGCGGGCGAAAAGAGAGATACCCTGGAAAATCCGCCGATCAGCAGCATCATCCGACCCGATTACACGTGCGAAAATCCGGAGACAAACCCCACAGGAAACCGGTCCCGGATTGTCTTGGTGGGAGGCGAGTGTTCTAGCCATTACGCCGACCACGGACCCAATTTTTGTTTTTACCTGTTGTAATAAGTGTGTAATTTTTTTCTGCCAGAAATCATTTTAGGCCTCGAAGTTGAACTGAAAGAGAAGCTATAACATTTATTTTATTGCCCGCACCTCTCACGGAAATAGCAAGAGTGACCTTACCAACCTGTAAATGTGCGTCAATAAACTGACAAAATGAAAAAGGTTTGTTTGAGCAGAAATTCAATGTTTTACATTAAACGTTCCTGATGATGGTAGACACATATCGAACTTTAATTTCTCTAAATGTCAGTTTAAGACAATTTATATTAGGTTTACAGTATAACTTACTTCTTTTTACCATTTCATAGCGTACATAAACATATAGACAAATAATTGCCTATGTTATGTTCTTTTATGTGGTCGGGTAGTTATTAAAATGCTAATTACAGAAATTTTTTACAGGTAATTATTTGCTTCTTTTATAACGTATAAAGCAGCGAGAGCAAAGTTCCGCTCAGTAATAGTTACAAATGTACAGTAGGATGTTTTATTTTAGTGAGAGTTTTCACTTAACAACAGGCGAACTGAACAAAATGATGTCGCATTAAGTCTTCAACAGCGTGAGTGAACTCGAATGTCCAGCAAGACGACTATTTGAAATATGAAGATATTTTCGAATGGTTGCTATGTATAACTTGCTTCATTATGCAATTTTACATCAGCAATAACATTGCTAATAGTACATATTAGCAACGAAGTTAGTAACAAAGATTGCGAAAATGCTTGAAAATTATTGGTAAACATCTTATTTTCAACATCGTCATCAACAGTCTGTTCTTAGCATTGTTAAAATTTACAAATAAAGGTAAATAACCCTGTTACCAACATCTTGTGGAAAACATTTGATATCCACAAAAGTTATGAATTCTAGAAACATGTTAACTTTGTCACCAATACTGTTTATTCTCCCAACACATTTTAGGGCGGTCTAGACCAATGAATGGAGATAACGAATGTCACTAGCAATGTTATCAACAATGTTGTTTTTTTTTTGTCAACAAACATGTTATATCTTCAAACATTATTACTTTGTTTTAAAGATTGTTGTCTCAAGCAATATGAACGGGAAGTATGTATTTAAGTACGGCACATTTTCCATCAGTAATGCTATAAGGCAGTACACCATAGCTTCGAATTTGTCGTTAACACTTTTGTTATTAACATTGTTGGTGCGATTTTTTTTCGTGTAAACAGGCCTTAAGAACAATTCAAAATACGCTGCGCTTGACGGTGTTATATGTTCGTATCGAAAACATCGTTCAGCTGGCGCCTAGGAGGTCGGCTAAACCCTTCACTCCCGATCCATGCTGTCTGCATAATATTCTCCTGTACAGATATCGGTATAGTTGATACGACCAAATTTATAATGATACCAAACACTGCCCATCTCTTACATATTACATTAATAATAATTTCCTAAAAATAAAATATTTTTCCGGTTCCATAGTTTTCGTACAAGTGCAAGTTTAAGAAGTGATTTGACTATTTTCGCTACTTACTTAAAGTAAGAACTATTCAAACTATACGAACGAAATAATTAAGAGTGCAAGTAAATGTACTAAGCTACTAAATGACACCTTTGTTATATTATGAAAATTTTTTCTTTCAGAGAAATAACAAATGTGTCATTTTGTAACCGGACACACTTACTTTCACTGTAAATTATTTAATTTGTATCGTTTGAGTAGTTTTTACTTTGGGTAAGTAGCGAAAATAGTTTAATCGCTACTTTGAAATAAACTTGCCCGAAAATTATTAAATCGAATAATTTTTATTTATTGGAGAATACTATTAATGAAATGTGTAAGGATTGGCACACGTTTGGCATAATCATACAATTACCAATTTTTCTGTGCACAGCGCCCTTAAGTAATTCTTTATTATATTTCATCAGAGTCCGAGCGCTTGGCTTTGCTGTTAGAGGTCCTGGCCTGTGAATCTAGGGTCCCGCGTTCGATTCCCCTGAAACTGGTGAAGTAACATTAAATATTCACCTCCACGGTTTCAGGACTAGGTGTTGTGTTTGTCAATTCACTCTCTCATCCCTACAGAAGGCAATGTCAAACCACCTCAGGCTCATCCTCGCCTAACAACTCTAGATGTCCGCCCTAGTGGAGTCAACTTATAAATAATAAATGGGAATGACGCATAAAAAAAATTCATATGAGATTGCGCCCACATATTTTTCTCTAGTTTAATCACACCAAGGAGCCAGCTTGCATTGAGTTAGCGGCGTGCGGTTATTTAAGAAAGGATGTTATTAAATTCTGGTGTTCGGCTGGAGAAATAAATAACGAGGTAAGTTCTGTTTTCCCAAGTAGCACGTCGTTGCCGTCCTCTCCTGGCGGACCGTTATTGTACTAACTTTGTCGGTATGACTCTTAATGATTTTACGTCCAGTAATCTCAAGGTCGAAGGTCACGTAAACGGAGGCGCTGTCAGCTGTCTACCAAGCTAACTGCGACGTTTTTTTTTTTTTTCAATATTTTTTAAATAATACCCGTAGGCGTCCCGGCTTGCCGTACTTCGTGACTCGACAACGTACCGACCCCTAAATCGACGCCCGACGATGACACTCCGGCCCACCGCACTTCGCGGCTCGTCGACGTCTGTCTCTCTTATCAAAGGCGTCTCGACGCCTAAATGGACGACATCCGGCGGCAGCACTCCGTTGCGCCGTCTTCCGCGGCTCCACGACGCAACGTCTACCCAAACCGTTAACGGACTCTCTCTTTGCTCCAGGTTGGCGCCAATCTCCGCCACTTGCTCTGCAGGCTTTGGTTCAGTTGGGCCAATCAGGAGCCAGCTTCCGATTGATTGCCCCGCCCCTCGAGGACAGCAACTCCTAGCTATTGCTGTATATATTATGCAATTATTTCATGTAATTAATTTTCGCTACTCTGAGACAATTTCATGAAATGTTTTTCTTAATGGCTAAAATTCCTTACGTAATTACAGGATGGCTTTCCTCCCCTCTCGGCCAGCAGTTAGGAGGGGGGGGGGGTAACTTGTGGGTGGGTGGGGGCGAGAAGTTCCAGACACTTACCATGCACCTGCACGTTTTACACAACGTATTTGAATTTCTGCTTTTCTCTATAAAATCTGTTACACTGATAAATGCTTGATGAAAGCTATTTTATCTTCATCATGATATGATGGCGACCAGAAAGAATGGTCGCAATTCATTGTTATGATTTCATCTGGAATAAATGACTGTCGAATAATACTTATGGCTCTTATTCTAATTAATTGCGGTGGCAACCATGTGGTATGTCGCAAACACTTTTCGTAAATACCGACTCCGTCATTCAAAGTCTCTGATTGAAGTTGCTGGTATGGCGTTATTTGATTTTAATTTTATTTGTACGGCAATTTTAACACACAGCCCGTATTTAGCCAACCGAGTTTATAAGAAACTATTATAATTTGTGAAATTATTGTTATTTTCATTAAGTATGTGTGTTAGGACGAATTGACAGAATCATTCGTGTCGGAGAGCATTATTAATATGTCGAAAACTAGTTTCCAATTTATTCATAAAGTAAATGAAGTGAAAGTAATGATACTCTGAAAAAAAAAAAAAGCCTTTAGGATATTACTCCACCTAACACTCACCACATAGGTAAAAACTTTCAGCTTACTTCTCCATAGCTATCGTCACACAAAATCAACAAACTCCGCATTGAATCAAATCACCCTGCATATGGTTAGGAAAAGATGCCTGTACTTTCTCACCACCAAAAAAAAAAATGGTATCGGACGTTTCCAAGGAATACAGTTTGGGAGAACTACAGTTTTCTAACCTCGCCAATCTGGATTCATATTCTGTGCCGCCAAGTAAATGGCTTGTGCACTGTCATGCCTCAAACTAAAAACCGAGTTGGCCCCGGCGTAAATTAAAACCTGCGGTGCCTCGTTTACAAGGCCGGTGAAATTACCATTTATCCTCCGCAACACTCCACGACCCCGCAACACGCGGTATCACCCTCAAGGTCACCAGGCCTTTGCGATCTCGCCGCCATCACACCTGCCTCCCACAGAGGTGATACGGGTCCGAATACTGAAGAATCCCTTCCAGGATTATTGAACGTTTCAAACCTACCGGACACGCTGTTCGATCTTAACCCATTATTGCACGACTTATATTAAGTTGAATTCTGAAAGTACTGTTGTCAAAATGTTGCCATAATACACAATTACACGTTAATAAGCATATACAGCTAGCGCATGACCTGTGTTTCAGCTATTAGGAGAAAGTTTCTTTTTTTTTTATTATAGAATAAAACTAACGTGCGTTCAATTTATTCATTTACGAAAAGATAATACATTTACCTACAATTTTGCTTCTGTATTTTTGTTTTCTAGAAACCATGCTTTGAAACATGGGTTCATGGATTCTCAAAACGGCTAAAATCGTTTTTTTTTTTTCAGATTGCTGTTAAGTAAAAAATACCAACCTAAATCATTAAAAAACAGAAAGCGCGCTCTAGAATTTACTTCACACTTTTGGTAATAACAAAAGAGGGTCACCGCTTAAAGTCCCATAAGAAAAAGTGAACTGACAAAACACTGCACGTCGTTTTCACGCACTGCGCATAAAGGCGACACGGTTGTTGACGCACAAGCCAGTCTAGACCTTATCGCCTGACTGTTTCCGTACGTCAAACGCGGCGTCAGTCGCCTGTGTAAAGGGCTCTTAAAGCCATTCAAGTGAGGAAAAATGCGTATTTCATATTTTTATGAAATGTTGTTTTTTCTGTAGGTGTTGCTGCTAACTATATTAAATTCCTATACAAAAATTTTAGCATCATGCATAAAATAACCATACCGGAATGTGAATGTCATAATTAGAATGTTACGGCCGCATACGTCCAACGAAAGCCAGTCCAACCGACTTGCTGAAATTAATTAATTTAGGCTGAAATTACACGCCACAGGCTGCACGTTAAAAGTTGTAAATCACAAAACAACGTGTTTTAGTTGTGTAACATAGCATTTTGTCCAATGTTACAGAAGAGTATAAATTTATATTTATTTGTCAATTACCCTAGGTATTTACTATAATATGACCATAGTTACCACGAGTAAGAATGTAAGTTTTAATTGTCTATGTATTGAATGTATAAGGTATTGTGGTTTTGAAACTTAAATGACTTCTACAGCTTTTATATCTATGCTAGGAATACTTTGTTTTGTATCACGGATTACAACCCGATCTGATCATATTGGCGAACAAACCCGGGGTAAGCTACGAGGAAAGTATTGATTGGAATGGGTGTTGCAACGTTAAAACAAGAGAAGTAGTTTTGTTAAAGAACAATTGAGAAAATTTTATGGAAAAAAGAACGTTCCCGTCCACGATGCCGAACAGACGTGTAGTCAAGAAGACCTGAGGATTTCTTCGACGAGACGCTAAATTGTTCATACGCGTCGTCAGAAAGGTCTCACTTTACTTCTACGACTAATACCAGGAGAATTTCATTGGATATCATAAACAATGTCAACGCCGAAGAAGGACGTTCCAGGGAATTGTAAAGCAGAGCCCGTGGATCAGGCCATTCCATAGTCCACTTCGTGTTCGTTGCTGTCCAGGTCTCCGAAGTCTACGGTTCGACGGGTCCACTATTCGATGAACGAGGGGAACAAGAGCATCATCTGAGGACGAAGAGGTCGCGATCGTCTTACGTGCACCAGGAGTACGTGGTCGCCGCCCCAGGACGAGAAGGATGTGGTCGAATGAGTATCGAGGGATGATCAAGAGACAACCGTCCAGACCTACTACAAGACATCCTCGGTAAGACCCACCCAAACTACGCCGTCGTGTCAAGTTCCCGAAAAATTTTGTTGATTAGACAGAACAGCATTAAAATTCTTCTTATATCTCAACGGGTGCGATTCACTTCAAATGAACAAAACCTAAGATCGACCTGAGATTTCTAAACTTGAGCTAGCAATGAGTTTAAGAAGTTTATAAGTTGTTCCGGGAACAAACAGGAAAATGGAAACATCTAGAACACAGAAAACCAAGTAGAACCCGGGTTTGTGAGTTAACTGATGGTCAGGTTCGTACCCGAGTTAAACACCTTGGTCACGGTAGAAACACATCATTTTGAAAATTCATACACTATCATAATTCCTGCTTATTTATTTATCTAGTTGCCTGACTTGTCTGTAGAAGTCATTATTTTTCCTATCATATGAATTCTGTTTAAATATATTTCTTATGACTTATACAGGCGTTTGGTTTCCATTTGGTCAGTAGCTCTAGTAATAGAGATATTGGTTGGTTTTTCCTATATTATCTCATCCATAAAAGTGAAAGAAAAGGTTTCACAATATTTTTTCTTTACAGTTGTTTGAAGTAAAGAGCAATGCATAAAAATTAGTGTCATATTTAGTACAATAAAAATAAAGCAGTTTGTTTCGATTATATAATTGGTTTTCAGAAAATAGCAGCACTTCCCGTTACTACGACATCTGAGTTTAGCTATTGGAACTGTCAATTATTTTATAGTGTACTTAGGCGGGAACAAGGGCTCATATCCTTCTACGACGCGACGAGCTGCCATGGTGAGTGAGTGAGAGATTTTTGTCTTCGCTTAACATCGAGGTCTTCAGCGCTGGTGAGGGGTGACGCGAGGTGAGTGTGGAGCAGCGTCGGAATGAAAGGGCGGGAGAAACGGGAGATCCCCGAGTAAACCCACCGACCAACGGCATCGTCCGGCACGATTCCCACACGCAAAAATCCGGGGTTCGACCCCACCGTGAATCGAACCCGGATCGCCTTGGTGGGAGGAGCTTCCATGATGTCGAGCTCTGTGGTAAGAGCTGATAGTTGCATGATTTTTCTGTTTATCGGCCCTTGGGTGCTTAGTTAAAAAATCCGAGCACGGTGAATTATACGATGACAAAACGCACTCTGTCGTTCGTTCCGAGTCACATTAGAATATTGAAAATTATATTGATATTGTGACAATTTTAATAAGAATTTAAACGGCCTTAAGGCGGAGTTCTTCTGAAAGTTGAGTTTGCGTGTATGAGACGAAAATTTTATGAGTTTTACGAGCGACGCTGTCCGGCATATGTATTGTGATATAGCCTCTACGCCTGCGTTGTCATTACGCGCGCAGTGTTGCAGCCGTAACGTTTTTACTGTGGAATTTGAAAGCGGTGAAACTATCATGTTACTAAACCCGTCACTGTAGCAAAGTCTAATGTAGTTGTAGACCTCTATTTCAAACAAATCGGGTACATATGTCTTGAGAAACAACCGTCTTAAAAAGCCGATTTTAGCTGAGTTTTATGTTTTTAAAATAATGCTTTCAGTGTGCGTGGTAACTTAAAAGTCATTTTAAGAATTAGCCTGAAGTGTGTTTTCTTTTTTGCAGATAAGTGTGTGTGGACGCATGATTACTGGGCTCTGAGAAGAATAGTAACACCGAATATGCTGCACGCCGTCAGAGCGCCAGCCAGACGTCGCCCTTGAGCAGCTTCTGTCTCGGCATGGACGACCGGAAATGGGAAAACTGCAGAACATTCTAAACCGCATGAAATTCATGAAGTCTATGAAACATACAGCTATGCAATCTCATAATAAGTGGTTTAGGTGCAGCTGGTAATCTTACAATAATTTCAAAAACGTTATATGTAAACAAAGAACATAATATTAATATCGAAGGGTCGCTAATTTGCTTTGATACTAATTCATACAGCACGTTTTCGCAGCAGTAAACCGCTATAATAATAAACCAAACACATTAAAAAAGTTTGCTGGTAAGCTGTACATTACTTTGCAAAAAAAACTACTTAATTAAAATTCTACCCTGATCGGCTACACAGTCTCCAATTTTTTTTAAAAACACTGTGTTAAAACCATTTTTAAGTTATTTGAGCTAAAGGGAAAAAACTTCAGAGTTTTCATTACCTTAACCAACAGCAGAGTAAATCTGGGTTGGTAAGTATGACTTAACGCCGCGTAATCATTGAAGCTAGGTCTTATTACAGACGAAATCTTTGACTGAGATTTAGAAAATTCCAAGCGATGTTGCCGTTGGAGAAACATCCGGTCAGTAGCCTGAAGAGGATTCGGAAAACCTTGGGAAACGTAAATCACGATTGCTGGACTAATTTTTGAATCCGGGTCCTTTCCAGACTTAAGGTGATGACCTAAGTTGGAATCTCATTACCATCTACGAAACGTGACCAAGGCTTAACTATAAAACGCAATTGGTAGGTCCACAACGGGTGTCCTTTTCCGTAGAAACTGGACAATGCACGAGTTGGTATAAAGATGAATTTTTATTTTAATATTTGGCATTCATAACGTGATACTGCAACGCGCTGTACTTTAAAACAGACCGCAATCCCAATAACATTGATAATCGCTTAGTAACACGGCGAAAGCAATAGTTTCATTGTTAACAAATTTCATCATACCCCATGGCAACACGAGGACTCATGCTTTCAAGGACCTCTGTCATTGACGATTAGAGAATATGACAAACTCTTCGTAATGAGCGAGATATTTGCACTGGAATTCGCATTCTGGAGGTATAGGGTTTAAATCACGGTCTAGACATTTCTGATTCAGTTTTTCCGTTGTTTTTCTAAATTACTCCAGGCAAACGTCGTAATGGTTTCTTACTATTGGACATAGCCCTTAACGAGCCAATAACGGCCTCGCTGTCGACGAGAGAGTAAGATCATCAACGTACCTGTAAGGTGCTGACAAGCGACCAGAGTAGAGGCGATGATACAATACTCAACCCAATGGTCGGTCAAACGAGAGTGTTGCACCGAGTATTCAACTCCTTTGATTTGAAAAGTTTCGCGTGTAAAGAAACCGGTGTCGCGAGCTAACCCATCATCCGTTTGTTTCACTTTGCCTCCTTCGTAAAGGTTTTAAATATTATAATTTTTTCTGAGACCGAAAATCCTCTTTAAGAATGGCATTGTTGCGTTAGAGTTCGCTGGAGAGAATTCTGAATAGTTGGATATTCTCGTCGTCCAGTTTCTTATCGTTTAGCCAAGCTTGGTTTTACTTACTGATGAAATATATTTTGTTGCAAATATTCCTATTTTTATAACAAACTTGAGTTTACATTTCAAAAATACACTTTTTATTTATTTATAAAATATGACACTCTTAAAGGCGTTTTTAAAATATTCAGCTGCAGATGCGTGTTTATATATTAAATTTGAATAAAAGTTCAAACTGCTTCGGTTTTCTAAGGCTTAAAACACATAAAAATGTAGGAAGTTATTAAGTTATATAAGATCTGCTAAACTAGGACAAGCGAGGACTCCAAAACTTAACTTAATCTATCGTGTTATAATATATATAAATGTGTGTGTGTATTGTCCTAACATATTGTACGTTAAAAGTAAACAGTATTTTTAAGTATAACATGTTTTGTGTGTTTATTTGCTAAAGCACAAACAAAGTGTATAACGAACCTTCTATCTTGCATACAGCTACTATAATCATAAGTTAATCTTTATATGTTTACATATCTATATTGTTTTGGCTGTACTTGCTACTTTAACTATATCAGCAGATGATTAGTTGAAATAAAGGTTTCTAATATCCTGGATCATCTTGTTTATGAAACGTGTAGGCAAGTTTAATTTTCTTTACTTTCTAATCTAATTTTATTTTATTTTAATGCATTTTAATACATTTTCACTTCGTACAAAACGCATTTTCAGTTTGACGGTCATAATAGGGATTGTATTACATTAATATAACATAACGTTTCACTTTCCTGTTAAATAAAAATTTATGTAGTATATGAAATATATTTCTATAGTACTATGTTTTTATCTGTTAATAAATTAGTATGATTTTCTGTGGTTGTTATACCATCGCATTTTGAAATTTTTCTTCGAATAATTGGAATGATTATATCATTTCAGCAAAATATCTGTCTCTTTCGGCAGATCTTCACAAGTACATGCGACGTGATATACACGAGCTTGTTAAGGGAGCCTTATTCAGTTTCACAACGCGGAATCAACTAGACAGTTGCGATAGAAGTAAATGAGAGACTTATGTTTGGGTTGAATGTAGGAGGTAAATTGGGCAGTCTTGTTTGCGCTACGTGGCCGAATACGTTTCGTGACAGCGAGGTTGGCTTAGCAGGAGCGGCAGACGTCGTTATATGGCTGCGGTCGGTGATCGCATCGGCGTACACTTGAAAAAATAAACTTTCTTTGCCAGCACACAAACTTTTACACGGCAGAGAAAATGTTTCTTCTTTTATAAATCAATGGTAAGTAGATTTTTCACGAAGACAATTCCTGCTTGAAATATTTTGTTTTCAGTACAAAATATAATGTTGCAATTGAAGCAGGTTAGCACAAATGGACTTAATTATGAAAATATTAACCAATCCACGAAGCAATTTATTTTGAGATACTAATATCTAGTAGAATAAGGTCTGAATTGTATCCTTGAAAACTAACAAGCACTAAATCAAAACATTTGAAGGACTAAAAGATCCCAGAAAAAAATTTTGTACACAGTTTAGATACACACAGTAAACTTTGACCTTGAATAGCTCAGTCCTGTGAACTATGGGTTGAATATTATTTCCATAACTGCGTTCAAATTATCATGGTACAGGTAGTTGTAGTTTTCTTAGAACAAGCTTATGACTTTAAACCGGTGTTATTTTACCAATTTTCATCATTAAAAATATTAGTTTGGATCTATGTTGGTAAACAAATAGATAACTAGAGCGAAGTGTTAAAAAAAATTCCGGTTTTTATATAGGTAGTTACCATTTGAAACATCTTTACTAAAAATAAAAATACAAAAAATTGGGTGTAACCCACAAGTCAAAGAAAATAATATCGATATCAGAGAAACCTTTTAAAGTAAAAAGTACAAGAACATAAGAGATAAGTTTTCAAAGACTTTCATTGTAGTAAAATAATACTTCTTAAACACAAGCTAAACAGTCTCAAAGAATTTTTTTTTACTTTAAAGAAAAATTTGTAAATATAGCTCTCTTATTACCAGGCGGCTAACAGCAATGATTGTCTTTCCCCCACTTTCTGTCATCTGGACTGCTATATTATCCATTCGTATGTTTTTCGTGAGCTATGAAAACTATTTGAAAATAAAATTTGCGAGTAGCGAGTTGATAATTTAATCAATTAAGAAAATTATAATTTTTCTTCGAACCTTCATAGCTTGTTTAACACGTGGTATGGCTCTAACAAAACAATCTTGCAGCAACAGAGTATATATAAGGAATCATTAATCAATGTTAAAAATAATTCCTTCTGAATGAAACAATTTGAACTTTTTTTAAAAACAAAACATTCTAAACTGAATTTCCTAGCGAATATTGTATTATACGGAATATTCTATAGATATATAGACTTTTCTTACATTTTAACGTAAATTTATACGTTGCATTTTAATAAAATAATTTGGCTAACTTCCTAAATGTAGAATTATTACTAAAATGTTTCACGGCAGAGTATATTTTTGAATAGTTGCCTTTAAAACGTAGCAATTACTAAATTAATTACTTATAACATTGACAGAAATTATGAATTATCACTTTAAAATCTGACTGTTTGCTGGGTTTCAGCGTACTTTCAGCTTATGAAAACACTTACTGACATTCTGGCGTACGTGACGTTGTTTCCCTATTTGACTGTCCCAATGAGCATTTCATTCAATAACTGTATTAAATGCCTGTAATTCATCTGCATATATCTTCGTTGTGTCACACACGTACGTACATATATCATCCAACAATTTATATTGCAAGTAACTACAGCTTTTTTAAGAGTAGGTTGACACAATTAATAATCGCTATGTATTATCACGTCTAGTCATATAATTCCTAACTAATTCTGTGGCTGCCTCAACTGCCACTTAATGTGCAGTTGTAAATCAGAAATTAACAGTAGAGGAATACTTTGAATTCGTATGGTATTAAAGATTGTTTTCGTGCGGAAATTGTAATGTAGGTACGTTTCTTAACCACGGTTTTTTTTTAAATAAATGATAAACTTAGCTAAAACGAGCATTTTAATTGCTTTTTAAGCTGGGAAATTCCATCACAGAACTCTTAAAGTACAAAAGGGACGTCCGGAATTCCTTTTTTTAAATTTTACGTAATTTAATAATATAATTAACCGCCGAAAGTCTGATAGAGACGAACTGACAAAGCACAGATAACACCCCAAGTCAGTGTCTTGTCAGAGCGAGGTGGTGCAACGGTAGCACGTTGGTCTCGAATTCGATAGGACCCGGGTTAGATCTCCAGCTCCGGTCATCCTGATTTAAGGTTTTCCATAATTTCCCGAGATAGCTCCAGGTAAATGCTGGAATGGTTCCTTAAGGGCTTGGGCCCGAGTTTCTCGGCTTTCGAGAGATGTATTTTTTTTTTTAATCCATACGAGAGTCAATATCGTAAAATTGCTTCGTGACTTTTTTGCAAATTGGTTTTACTATGCAATGTAATTTTTCGAGACAAACTGTATGATGAGTATAGCTAATTTATCAATTTAAAGGAAATTTTAAATTAACTAATTAGCAACAATTTGGCAGTCTTCTGACTCGACAAAATTAGACTATGCAGTTTAAACCAGTCATAACAAAGCTACGAAGCGATTTTACGATATCGGCTCCCATTTATGTTTTAAAAAATAACTGTCGTTAAATGCGAAGAAACACTGGCCCATGCCCTTAACAAAGGCCATGGCTGACTCCTCCCCTAGCTACTGTCAATGTACAAGTTGTGTGTCACTGTCTATAATAACCTCGCTGTCGACGAGACGTGAAGCCCACTTATCTTACCTTACCTTCGATGCCTTGAACTAATAGGAGTTGTATCTGATTCGCGTGTCTTACTACACTTGTGGCTCTCTAACAGAGAAATTATCAATGATTATCGCGTAGAAGTTGTACTGCATTACATTCGTTGGTCAGCTGTACCCTTATAATCCCATCTGCCATGATTCCCGATCGAGGACTTTCTTAGGCCCTATGTATCTATGTATTTAAAAACAATTATTGAATTTTTAAAATTTTTATTTTCAGTTTCAGCATTTTTTATACAAATAGTATTTATTCTTTATATTTATGAGCATGACATTGTAGCCTGCAATATCTTTATCCACTGTGATTTTTTTTTTCAGTTTGGTATATCAGTTGGTTTTAGTGTAGTCGTTAAAACGGAAACATGCAAAATATGACTTTAACAAGCCATTACGCGAAAACTATGACAGATAAAAAAATTTCATAAGTGCCAAATTCAGTCACATTTTGTGTCTAAAATAAAAAGAAAAATATCTGGCGCAAATAAAATATAAAATAATGATGACGAAAATTGCGGTAGACCGCGCCCTTAAAGGGCCTCCCTACCAGGTCCTTCAAATGCGTTGCAGTGAGTTACGACTATTCTCTTTTTGACGAAACTATTTTACGTACATTAAAGCAGTATAGCTACGAAAAGAACACACATTTCAGACTATGTCGCTGTAGTTTTACAAATTCGGCACGTTTATTAGAAATATTTAGAGATATGCAAAATTCGCGTTATCATTTGGTAGCAGACTACACTGAAAAAATGGTTTGGTGGTGACTGCAAAACACTTTGTCAATATGGACCTCACCAAATTTTTTTTGTAGTGACTACTAAAATTTTTTGCTTTCCCCAATAATGTTTTGCAGTGATAACCAAAAAATTTTGTAACCAGTGCAAAAATATTTGGTGAGATCCATATTGACAAAGTGTTTTGCAGTCACCACAAAACCGTTTTTTCAGTGTAAACTTCACTTTCCTATACATAACAGAGCATAATCTGCGATTCAATAGACCACTAACTTTTATGTGTTGTCATTTACGTGTGTTACGTCTTTACAGAGATTGGCCTCTCTACCGTGCAAGCATTCTCCGCGGCAAGTCACGACAATATCGGCCAGCGGGAGACGTCGAACGAGCCTATAGTCTCTTGGAGTCTAGTCAGCTGTCAGAAAATAACGCGAATTTTGTATGTCTCAAGAAATATTATTTTCTGGCCTCTCAAAACGGCCAGAAATGGCTTTTTCAGACTGCCGTAACTGGAAAATTAACAATCTGATTAAAAAACGTAACTATAGATACATGCGTTAGACTTTGAACAATGTTGCCCATAAATAATATAACGTGGTCACCGCTTAAAGTCCCATAGGAGAAGGGATAATAGTAGAGCACTGCTCGCCACTTGAGTGGCTTGCACGGAGAGGCGATAATACATTACATACGTCGATTAGTGGCAACCTTACCGCTCCTGCCTCACACACAAACGCAGCCTATCTAGGGAGGCCCCTTAACATTGCTGTCCCAGGCTACGTCTCAATTGAGTGAAGTGGATCAGCGTAGAACCGCGTTCTTGTCGTAATTTCAAAATACAACGGAAATGAGATTTGGGATAAACATAAAAATATTTCCAGTTATACACCGCCACAAATAGCCTACGTGACTAGCTCTCTCCTCAGCTTACACACGCCTTGCATAAGCTGCGGGTAACAGATCTTGGCGTTCGTATTCCATTAGAATCTTGAATAAACGAGCAGAAAACCGACCACGAGCTGTCGTGATGCTGGTATTACCGCCAGGGTTGATCATCAGCTTCTAAACGACCTTGGAAGGTGAGGATACACCTGTATCTCCCACTAACCCACATTTCCTTCCCTACGTGCCTGTATGAGCTAGCCACCGAGTAAAAGTACAGTCTCATAATGGCTTGAAGTATATTAAAATAGGGTAGTTTAAGTAAAAATTTCGGTTCACTTCCAACATGTCGTCACAATTATATATCTTTAAGTATACAACTTTCCCTTTTATGTATGCAAAACCGCCCACGTATTTACAAAGAATACAAGCTAATCTATTGTTTTTTTTTACTAAAAATATGTATTATTTATGAACTTCAATTTCTGTTTATATATTCAAAACGACAACCCGTTACACCGATGTCACAAGCATTAAAAAGGAAATTCTATGACGTAAAATACACGTACAAAACACATGTAAACAATTACAAGTACTTTTTATTAGTTCTTTCAGAGATCTATCGCAGTGGTAAATGTTATTGAGGAACAACTGAGTGTTTTTAGTACACTCTACTTGGACCAACTTTTCTTGTAGTTTTCTATCCTTATGATAACTGACATTTCCATCAGCAGCTGACAGTTTTGTTTAAAATTTAGCGTAACTGTATACATTCACGGGAAATAACCAGTACAATTAATTAAGTATTTTCAATATTTCAAGTAATGGCAAAAACAAATTTTATATTAATACAATACCAATTCTTATTTTCGTGACATCTTTACATTCCTAAAAAATTCCAATGATTTCTGCGGACGATAGATGAAGTATTAATGTGCTTGCAAGTCAATGTAGAAAAAAAATTGCAATCCTAGGTTTAAGGTTAGGCCAAATTTATAAACCAACATTTTTCCAGAGTGATGCATCCGTTTAACCTAATTTCTTGCACCAGAAACAAATATCCATAAATTACTGAGTCCTATGTTACGACAAATAAATATGTCGTGTGGAATATGTTTGCTCAAATTGGTCTTAAAAACTGTCGCCACACAGAAAGCAATGTTTTATTTTTTTGCAAGAGAGGGCATATGCCCCGGGAGGCATATGATAGGGGCGGCAGGCTGGCCTCGATTTATTTAAGAAAATTAGACTTGTAAAATTATATCAACCAAGAAGAAGCTAATTCAGTTAATAATTAAAGTGTAGTACATTTTGGCTTAAAGAAAATGCATTAATATTATAACTTGAGGCTGCAGTGTTGTGTCGTAGTGTGTACTTACAAAGTTTAAATGTATATGAACGCCTGCAATTTAAATTGAAATGAGGAGTTTAATTTCACGACATAATTTCGAAGTACAGATTTCTCGCATAGCAAACATTTAATTTCTAAGTTACTACGACTAAATAAATATTACATCAGTGTTAACTACATTTCTACCCAATAATTTACTTACGCTACCGTAACGTTCGGAAAAACCAAATAAGGATAGGGGGCTTAAGCCATCTTTGCTCCCCCCCCCTTACAAAACGATCTTGATCCATTACTGCTTGTAAGCCTGTGTGAGTCCTGGCTTAAACTGAAGTGTAGACTTCTCCGTGTCACTGACTCCTTCAGCCCGGAACTACACGAACAGAAACCGGAATGACATCGCAACCTTAACCTTTGTAAACGAAATGTTGGCTAAATTATGGCGGGAAAGAGGCTGGATACAACTAAAGATCTGATGTCATCGAGATTGTTTCGAGGAGTTAAAAACGTGTTAATACGCCTCATCTTCGCAAGTGCTCATCACCGCAGTAATTTCTCTTGCGGTTTTCTCTACGAAACAATCGAGATTTGCAACGCCAATTTCACGTAGTGATCAACGCGTCTCTTCCGAGCTCATGGCGAATGGAAGTTGGAAATAAATCTCCGTCTTACCGTATCCTCAGCGGCACTTTAAGTTGAAAGCCCTGTCATAGGATAAGAATCACTTTCATTTTTTGTCGGTATGTGATAATTGAAAATCAAAGGTCGTTTGTGAGGTCTTCAAATTAATCTTGGCCTGAACACTTGTAGCTTTCAGCCTTTCCAATGATCAAGTCAATCATGCAGCTAATGAGCAGAACGGTAATGTATTTTACACATGATTTCACTAACTGCTGAATGCGAGGCCCAGTCTCAAGCAGAAAGGGCAATTAACAGAAGAACCTTCAAAACACAAATAGAACTGGGCAGATATGGAGCAAATACACTTTGCCGAGACACCATATTAAATATATTTTATACTAAGGAAATTCTATACGAACCAATATAGGGCGAAATATTTGTCATGTAAAATTTCTTGAAAGTAATTAACTTTTAAGCTAAGCTATATTTAATTCAAATAACTTCGAAGCCAAAGTAATTTAAAAAAAAAAAATACTTTTAATGGAAACTAATATTTACTCACAATACTTTTGAGGCAAATAAAATTTCAAGACAAAATTGACTCAAAATAGTTTTTAATAAGGGCTGAACGGCGAGGCTTTCTGGAGAGATGATATGAGGTGAATATGAAGTAGCTTGAAACGGAAGACTTCAGAATAATCCACCGATCAACAACATTGTTCTGTTTGATTCCAGCACGTGAAAGTCCGGGTCGACCCCGCCGAGAATCATGCACGGTTAATCTTGGTTTGATTTTAAAAAAATTGTATTAAAATAATGTATTGCCTTTTAAAGACATTCAAACCAAAAGAACAGTTTGCTGAACGGTACTTGAGAAGAAACATTTTGGGTCCAAGGAAGTTTTGAATAAAATCGGTGAACAAAAGGACTTTTAGACCAAGGGAGACACTACAGTTGGCGCGACCCCAGCTACTGTAACATGTTCCCCGGAGCTCGTTATAAAGGTCAGAATGGCGCGTGAGGTTGTTTACGTTATTACACAGTATACGGCTGAACACCCACATCGCGGACTCTTCAGAGGCGGGAAAGCTGACCTCTCGTATGATCCGTGATGCGCCCGCACACGAGTAGGGAGGAGTTTCGCAAACCTGACGCTCGCTCGTCGACCTTTAAACCAGATCCTTTACCGCATCTTCCCCCCACCCCAAAACCTTCCTGTTATTTTTTGTATTTTTTTAGGGCAATCACAATCACCTTTGCTAACGCGAAGGTAAGTGCCTCGCGAGGAGGGCCTCGTATCGCTCGTCGAAACTATGACGTCACCACAATCTTCTCCAAACATTGCCCCAGGAGTTCGTGTCCTGTCAGTCACGAATCTTGATGTCGCTTGATTATCGAAGCTAATTAACGCTCATCATCTACGGTTACACGCTGATGGAGTCGACGTCATTACCGCCTGTGTTGCTTAGCAACCATGGGACTGGTTACAACCTATATTTGCCAATTACTTTATTTTCCGAAAAAGTAGAAGGAACTATCAGTCTGTTCGTACATCGGGGAGTAGGCCTACGTATCTGCAATATGAAATATTTGTTTTTGATATAGGTAGATTAGCTATTTGACTACGTGGCTTTTGTTGTGTTAAATAAAAGTACGTATTCATAAAAGATCACGTGATAATTAATAGCAGGAAAAATTTGCTCCTTGTGTAATTTAAGCACCACATGTTTTCATTACAATCCAGTTACAGTTTCTTAAAAACGCTCATAGCAGTCAGCTTTTTATTGCAAAAAAACAATTAAATGTGAAAAGTGGGAGTTAGGCTTAAGTGCATGAGCTGAATTGGCCCTTATTTGGCTTTTTTTTATTATAAGACACATAGTCCTGCCCTTTACCTAAATATTCATTAAGCACATTTTAATACGTATTAATTTGACTAGTTTCACTATCAGGAATTGGACTTGGAAAGCATTTTACTGGGCACGATTGTATCGTTTGAAAACTATAGCCGTTAGTTTACAATAAAACCAGTATAATTACATGTATCATAAAGTAAGGTTAATTTGTACTTGCAAGAAACGCTTCCCAGCTTCCAACTTCTCAAGGTTTTTATTTTGGTAGTGTACTGTATCCAAAACACTTTTTTTTTGTGTGAAGTTACGCTATGTTAGTGCTCTGTAACCTCATATTTATCTTTAATAGGACATGATGTGAGAATAACTGTGAAGAAAATATGTATCACAACTTGCACCCATGTTACTGGTAATAACTTAGATTATAAAATTTAGGGCGCTATAACATCTTCATTGGCTGTACTGGAAAAAAATTGATGTATTGCGGAAGTTTTTATTTTAAATGTGGTTTCAGTGAACTATTAGTATGTTTTGCCAATTCGAACCCCTACTAGACCAACTGTTTCAGTCCTCACATGTTACATCAATAAATATACGCTTAGCCAAGTGATTGCTACCGATCGCGGTTTCCCATCATCTAATGAATAATACAAAATGTTGTTCATGTTTGTAGTCTTCTTGACGTCAGACTTCATATTTTAATCTGACTGCACACACAAGTATACAAAATTTTACTGAGGATATATTAGTGTAGTGGCTACTAACGCATGTTTAAGTTATCTGCCACAAACGTATTACTAAAGTTTCGTACTGCATGGTGTATGCCAATTCTTGTGAATTTGTCCTTTGCCTTGGGACATTCTGACTCTTGTCAGTCGCGCATAAATACACATCTCTTTACGGATGACACGGGGTACATTAACCCGAGGGTACGACGACAGGCTCTCCAGGAATGGCAACCCCCTCAGCCTATCAAGAACAAGCCAACCTGTGATTGGTCGACGAGCCCAGCCAATCAGTAAGCAACATCCTAAAGACACGGTAGGGGCCCCGTTCTTCGGCAATAGTATTTCGGTCCTTACGACTTCTGAATATAACAGCTGCAACTTCTGACAAAACATTTCGATTAAATAAATTTCTGCTGCTAGTTAACGTACTTTTCACTTCTTCCGATTATGTTAGTTCAAATTTTATAATCTGGAGCACCACACGTTCACACGCGTCGTGAATCATCCCCTCGTGCACTGAATATTACTTGCTGGCCGTGATTAAACAAGTTAAGTTAACTCACTGTCTGCTAGAGGCTTTCACTATCAATAGCCAAGCGACTGTGATGATCGCAGCGGGGAGCCGAACATTTCTTACTTCAAGGGAAAACAATAGTAAACAATAGTATAACGACTTTATACATTTATGGTGGCTTCTAAACTTAGAAGCATTACTATAACAGACCCGTTTTCAACAAACTTCCCTTTTAAAGGAAATTTAAAATCAACGGTATAGTCTAAGTAGGCCTAAGTGTCCCTCGGTAATAAATTGAATAAATAAACTTCAAATACAAACCATTTACTCAAAGTAGAGGATTATTGATCTACAGATCCTTGCAGTGTATGCGTTAAAGCTATTTTCAATTCAAACCACTAAAGTCAAGGGCTGATTTCCAACTACACTTTTTAAATATAACTACTATACTTAATTTTAAGTACCGACAAATGTGGATAGTTTGACTGCAGGGGTAAAATTAACCCACTCAATATATTTAATTTGGTGCCATTTAATGAAGAAATTTCAAACATTTTCTGAGTGGATCAAACTTAAAGGTTTAAATTCTTAACTGTAGGTATTAATTTCTTTATTCAATTATCCTAAAACATATGTCAAGAGTCGGTAAACGTTAACCCTGCAGTCAACGTATCCACATTTTAGGGTACAACCTACTGCATTACAGACCTATGCTAATTATTAGTAAATAACCGGCATTAAATTAAAACGGACGATATTTTATCCCAATATGACTTCGTATGAAGAATTATTCTGGAATCAATGCAGAAACTTCATCAAATTTATCCCTATGAAAACCATTGTAAAAAGTAATGACAAGTATAAACAATTTGTATTGTAGCTAATAAGAGTAGCAGCCTTTGCATGTATAATCTTACATTTTGTGCAATATTCTATTTTGTAGTCTCTACATATTCTTCAATTATATAATGACATTGCGTTATAAACGAGAATTTGCTCCAAACTGAGTGACGGCCCTGTTGATAAACTCGGAACTTGAGTTTGTGTTCGAGAAATAATATCCGGATGCAGCAAGAAAGATGTGAGAATCCCAAACTCTCAGTAAAACGACAGTTATTTCAAAATAAAAGTTCGACTGTCGCCCCTTCACCGAGTAATTTTAACTCCTAACCTTCAACCAGAGTGTAAAAAAAAAGTATCTTCAGCGATTAAAATATTCTCGTTTTAGTCGTTTCGTAAAGCATTAAGTGTATAGAATTTTGTGGCCGCGGCGAGATGGCGCAAAGGAATAATGCACATCACTTCGCGCGAATTCGTGGAGAGATAAATCGTTCGGTTTGAAATATCCGCTATCTGCTTTTTACAGAAATGTTCGAAAAAAAATCCATAACTGCTTTTGTGGCGGAAATTGCTGGTTCATGGCTAATGAACAATTTTCGTTTTGGCACGAAACTGAGAGAAAGATGCTGATAGAGGAAGAAATGTCAAGTTTAAGTTCGTTACTGTACCTTTGTACACAACGCATTTAAAAAGCGTAATATGACAATATTTCTAATTTTAAAATCTTACTAACAGAATCGAAAACACGCAGAATAGCGTCCGGCGCAGTTCGATTCAGGCTATGAAAGCGTTCACACCGAAAAAAACTGTGGCTACAAAAGATTTTCTTAGCATTGAGACTGTCAAATACAGTAATAACTGAGCTACCGTGAAAAAAAAAATTGTTTCACGTCAAAATAAAATTATCATCAAATATAACGTTTTTGTGTACCGCAAAATTTTTTGGCAGGGGCCGTTAACTACAATGCCTTTTTACTTGTGCACAACTAAATAACGTATAATTACCTAAAAACAAGATAGTAACCAGTGAGGGACATGCCTCAACAAGGAATTATCATATAAAGTCGAACCTACACTAACGTCTCAAGCAGAACTAACCACTATGCCGAAAGAAAAGCAAGCGCTGAGTAACATAACACAGAAATACCATGACGACGAAATACCTAAGCTCTGATAATACCCAGTGCAGGAGTGCTGCAAGGACAAGTTCACAAAAGACTCAGTCGAATGGCTGGCAGAATGCTCAGCTGGGTCTCTGAAGTAAAACAGCAACGAAATACAACGTGAATACAGAATTATGCACACCTTATCCTCGGTTAACCACAATGCCGTATCATCGAGTAACATAAGTTTTATTAGTGTTTATCTTAGTTAACGATATATAAGGTTAAGACATGTAGGTAGGCCTAAAATTATGTTACCAAACATTAAATATCTTTGCAGCCAAAGAAATAAAATATTCCACTCTAAAATGTCTTAGGATTCGGCGTTGTGGTCGATTATGATTTCAGCGTTTTGTTCGATCCTGTATTTATCACTACAGTTTTAGGGTATGGCGTGGCGTGATGTTTAAGCTTACATATAAAGAAGCATACAGATAGACAATTTAATTTTGTACAAGTGACATCCAGCTACATTTTTCTTCGGCGTTTAGATATTTCGGCGTAGTGGACATTTGACGTTATGGTACATAATATGTTCATCCCATTCGGCGTTTGGCTATTTCACGATTTTTTACTATAGCATTGTGGTATTTTAGCATTTTGGTAACGACCCAAACAGCGTTATCAAAATTATTGATAAGTTAACATACAGGTGTGATAACCAGTCTGTAGTCAAAGGTCGAAGGAATGGAACAATCAGTATAGATTGTTGTTCTCTAACCATTCCTCCTTCTGTGACCAATAAACAATAAATATTAACGCACCATTATAAAATTACGTATATCAAATTCCTGCCAGGAACTTAGTTGCTCTAGTGCTTAGTTGTTTATTGCAGTTGAAAATAACTAGAAATACCGGTAATTTTTTGGTGATTGTCTTTCCAACGGCGGGAAGTTCGGGTATTTCCAAAATAATGCGGGCCCTGAGGATTCCGCAACCAACATATCAATTGTTTTATTTTATGTTTCTGCGAAATAGAGCTGGTTTTGCAGGTATTACACGCCAGTCATATTTGCATACAAAAAATAATTTAATAGAGTTTTATAGCGGCAGGACAGAGTCTCAATTTGGAAACACAGGGACGTACAAGTAACGAAAACCAACTGACTTATTAATTAAATTTAACTAAATCACAGTAATTCTCCAACCCATGAAATTTCACAAGAAATGCTGCAAGAACATACTGAAATCATTTCGTATTTTTCAAAACCTCTCAATTTAAATAAAATGTCGCGATTTTTTTTTAATTTGTGGTAATGCCAAAATTTCTGCTGTGCAATGAATTTCTTGAACCTGCCATTGACATAAAATTTCATAATAATCTTTAATTCCTTTACCCTACTCTCTCCCGCAAGCATATCATATGTTACACTCAGTGTCCGAATGCACACGCCACAAAAGAATGTAACACGCACTTTTCTAAATGTAAAGATCCGAAAGGGAAGCAATTAACTGGGCGGTGGGCGGTGCAAAACGGTGTAAACGTGGGGGACAGTAGCATTATTCTATTTATGAGTGGCATTAATACTATTTCTTTCACTTCTTTTCTCACCATGAGGAACTGAGTGTTGTTCAGAATGTTGAGCAAGAATTCGAAATTCTATCATTTGTTCAACTACTAATAATACATTTTAAATATGTACTACAATAAAATTCGTAAGTATTTCAAGTAATTTATTACAAAATAAATTGACAACTTTTTAAAGATATTAATAAAGCATACTCTATAACACTTAATGCCAAAGCACAAATTACGTTGCTACAAAAAGTATTGTTTAAATTTGAACTACTATAAAGTAATTTTATCGAGAAAAAAATTTTTAAGTTTACAGTGGTGATAGTCTGGACGATAACTTAAGTTTATTATTAAAACCATAAAATTAATTTTTTCTACACAGAAAAAAAAAATGCAATGAATGAAAATTTTTCAGAGAAAAAGTTAGTAACATCGATAGCAATATTTCTTCGCCGCAAGCTTAAGAGTTAGTGTACCGGACGCGTAAGCCGTGGTGTAGTGTGGTGCGGAAAGTAGTTTTTCTTGTGTAACTATTAATAATGTTTTCAATGCGTTTATCTATGAAAAGAAGACACACTTCAAACGGTGTCCCTGTGATTAAAAAAATGCCGTCGCTTATTAAAAACATGATTTCCAAGCTCCTCAAAAGTGGTAAAAATGGCTTTTTCACGTTGCTGCAGCTGAAAAAATATCGATCGTAATCGTAAAACTAAGACATATAAACCTGCATTGGACATTACCACAAACTTTCCACAAATAAAACAACAGGGTCATCGCTTGAAGTCCCATTGAATGACATATTCTACGAAAACACTGCGCGCTAGTTTAGTCCTTCGCGCCTAGAGGCGATGAGGCGTTTGACGGACGTGTTATGTTCGACTTATCGCCTTCGTCGTTTCCGTGCCCCAGCCGTAAAGAGAAAGCTACCGTCCACTAACTCTTAACACCACCAAATAAATGTGTTTTTTCTTGACAACAAAGCAAGTATTTTAACTGTATGTCCGTAGTTAGTTGCAAGGATGAACCCAGGAATTTGGTTTGGTCGTGGTATGAGACGATATAGAATATGAACTGTCACAGAACAGACAAATTTTTAGTTTAACGTTTATAAAGTAAGTTACATTCTAAGTTTGTTAAAAATTGACTGCTACACTATATTTTTGCCTGTTGATTTTCGGATTTATACAAACGTTATTTCATAATGCTCACAACTGGGGAGTGTGTATATGTGTGTCTGCAACTGTTAGTAACAAAATGTCAGTACTCATATGGCTTTCAGCTAGCTGTAAAACCACAATTTTTATTTTATTTTCAAGAATTCTTAATTCCATTAATATATCAAACAACTTATGCATTATTCCTACTCGTATTAATGTTAAATGTTTAAAGGTATTTCTTTATGGGGGTAGCACATGCCCCTAGTGGGTGCACCCTTGGTTAGTTGTGGCATGATAGGGACGATATATTTTGAACGATGTGTCGGTAGGTGAGTCAGAGGAAGGGCGCATGAGTGACGCTACAGGTAGCAGGCTTGCATAGCGCTGACCTTTCCCTCGGAGCAGACGACCCTGTTGCCTCACTCACGACCAGGAACCAGATAACATGAAGATCAATCACTCCGGCGTGTTTCTACCGCAGCTAACACGACGGTAAGAGTTCCCGTTAACCTCGCTGTCAGTGACACTGCGGGCATGCTTGGAGGGAGCGTAGTAGAGAATGTACAGCCCTTAAGGGGAGTGGTTAATGATTTTACCCTATTTTCAATTTTTGAGCCATAACATTTATTTAAATTGTATTATGGGCGGTTCGGGATAAACAGAGCACTCAAAAAAGCCCTGCTAAAGTTCTATTTTCAGCCAATTCGTATCTTTCCGCTCGTAACGGTTAAGGACGGGACATTTCTAACCTCACTTGACTCATCACTTGATGTTTGCGCGTGTGAAATGAATTGTGTAGTCAGTATGAATCGATACAGTTTAACAAAATAATTTATTAGTGATATAAAATGCGATTATGTCGATTTCGGTTGATTTTTTATTTTCAGTATTGCTGTATTTGAATAGGAAACACACGAAACTATATTGCGTTATTTCACTGCCAACTATACAAGCAGTAAAGGGACTATACGTAATGTTGAATTACATGCAGTAATGTCTATTGATATTTTTCAAAGGTTAAATATTTAGTGCTCACTTAATCCCGAATGACATATATCAACATTTTCTCTTCGACAAAGCATAAGATATGTTCTTTGTAAGCTGCATGACGTAAATAATGATGGAATCATTCATTAATTTGTTATTCATAATCATTACAAGAGAATTCTTGAAAGTTTACCTATAATTCTTTCCAATTATTCTTCATGACAAAATAATGAAAGATATCATTATTCTTTACGTCAAGCAGTTTACCAAGAATATACTCTATGCTTCGTCGAAGAGAAAATTTTGATAATATAATGACAATAAATGTTATGGCGTAAGAACTGAAAATACAATAAAATTGTATAACACTCTTCCTTAAAAACACTTCTTAACTGCCAAGTTCGCCGCCAAGGAATTAAGTTGAGAATCGAGTAGAATTAATTTTTGGAATAATTACTCCTCAACTAGTGGACCCACTTTTATTCTGGCGAAATAATTTTGCACCATTTGCCTTATGTGCGCATCTGCAGCCCTGCTGCACGGTAAGCTACTGCATGTCTTAAGGCTTAAGTTGGAATCACATAGGAGCGACAGAGCGACACGACAAAAGCGATCTGACACTAAACATTCTCGTTACTGCAAACACTAGTTTGGCTGCCGCGCAACAAATGGTTAATTGCCACTGCACACTAAGCTCTAGTACGACAGTCACAGATGTTAACCGTGCTTTATTATTTTTTTTCGTTCATTTGTGTTTAATTTTTAATACCCAATGGCATTTACAAATGTGGAAACAAAGGCACAATTACACGTTTGCTTATGATAACCAACGAAAATCTTTATTAAAATAAATTAACGCAATTCACTAACAACTCACCAGTTTCACCAACATGTGTACGCAAAATTAAACTCCAACTCGAAAAAAATCGCTATAAATGCTATTCTGAATTTCTGTCGAGTTGACGGCACAAAAATCTCGGCGGTGATTGGCGGACATCTTTTGTTTTTTCATGTCGCAGAGGTCGTGTTTTTTCTGTCGCGGGTATGTGATTCCACCTTCATTGCTGGTCTTGGTGTTATAGGCAAGTGGTGTCACAATACCATTATTCTGATAGGTGTGATCAGATGTGAGACGAGTCTGAATAAAGATGATCTGCCAATAGCCATGAAGTAGAACTGCCAACGTGCACAACGACATTCAAACTAAAAGGTGCAAAAACTTTTCGCAACAAAATTGACTATCAGTAATTCGTTTTTAAATACATCTTTCCGAGCAGTAATTGTCTACGTAAATGTCATTAAAGAAAAACTGTAAAATGAAAACTGTCCTTTTTTTCATAATTAATTTTTAAATGTGATGTTGAGCCAGTATTCTTTTTTAATTGTTTATATCGTAATAATTCTTACAGAATGTTATTATACCTTTTCTTTACAAAAATAGTCTTTAAATTAGATACACCTATAACTTTAAACCCCATGATTGCAAGCTTCATGCTCCCGACCCTTAATAGCAAGATCTTCATTGCGTGAGAGGGTGTTGTGAAGTGAGTATGCAGCAACGACGGAATACAAGGCAGGGAAAATAATGATTATTCGAAACGGTTTTTACATTGCTGCACCGTGTTGCAAAAAAAAATTAAAACAAGAACGAAAGAATAAACAATAAAAGAAACGAGCCTAGTTCATCTACAGCCAATACACGACTTGCGCAAGTTATTAGGTGCAACAAATGATAATGTCTCAACACTAGGCCTATTTTCAATTTCCCTTATGACTGACACATAAATATAAACTGCCCCTCTCCGTTTACCGTTGAATAAACTACAGAGAAGAGTAAATTTTTTGGACAAGAAATGTCACGAACAAAAAAAAATGTGTATATGAATAAGCCCGCAAAAATGTTGGTACATTGACAGAACATAAATGCAGTAAAATTTAAAAAATTCACATAAGAAACTATGCTAAATCACAAAAATAACACCCAGTTAAATGTTTTAAACAGTTATTGTAATTTAAAATTTTACTGAACATTAAAAAAAAACACGTAGATTGCAATTAAGTTTTAGCGTTTGTGCTAATCTGAAGCCATATGAAGGCAAGCACTGTTGTCGATGAACAAGCCTTGCGGAGCAAACGGGTGTGTTACTTATTGTGTAAATCAGAGCGCGAATTCCCTGCCTCTCACTCCACCAACTAGGCCGTTAATGACATCCGCCTCGTTAGCGCTAGGCCGCCAATTGTCACTCGCTAGAAAGGACAGAGTGCTCGGTGCGAACAACAGGATAGTGACTAAGATGTGAGAACAAGCCATACCCAAGAAATTTCATAACCTGAGCCCAGGAACGTACCAACTATCATGTGAGGAGGAAGATTTGAGTATTTTTGGTGTGGCTGTGACCGTCTAAATTTGTTGTTACATATAATAAACATCCCAATATATCATTCTGAAATTGTAATGTGGGAAAATTTGAGAAAAAGATGAGGCGAGAGACATATTTGCCCCCACGTGTTTACTTAAGGGGGTGTGATTGACACTTTTATTATATTTTCAGTTTTTGAGCCACAACATTTATTAAAATTGTGTTATTTCAAAATTTTCTCTTCAACAAAACATAAGATATATTCTTGGTAAAGTGCTTGACGTAGATATTAATGAAATCTTTACTCTGACATGCAGAACCATTGCAAGATAACTATAGGTTAAATTAATGAAATATTTCATTAATATTTATGACAAGCAATTTACCAGGAATATATCCTATGCTTTGCCGAAGAGAAAATTTTGACAGTACAATTTTAATAAATGTTGTGGCTCAAAAACTGAAAATACAATAAAATTGTCTCAAGCTCCTTATTTAGGGATAAAGAAGGAGGCCCCCATAGCACTCCCCTTTTGGCACGGTCCTATCTGAATGTCTACACAGATTGAGTGTGTGGACACTTGCTACGAAAGTGCAAAAATACAATTTATCCTAATGTGAAAACATAGGGAAATATGGATCAAAATTATTTAGTTTTTAAAATTTTTAGTGGAACATATAAGAAAGTATTTGGGATTAAGACCGCTGCCTACTCTGTAGTCCTGGCAAGAGAGGTTTACATGTTTATTGTATCAAGTTGGACTTATAGGTCGTTCGGAATAAAGTGAGCACTAATAGTTTAACCTTTGAAAAATATAATTGGCCATTACTACATATAATTCAACATTAACAACAGTTACCTTACTGCTTGTTTGGTTGGCAGTGATTTGCCGAAAATAGTTCCGTGTATTTTCTTACTTAAATACAACAACAATGAAATAAATTTAAATTGACATACTTGAATTTTGCATAGTTATTCTACTTTTATTTATCAGACTATAACGGTTGCTACTGACTGCGCAATTTACCTTACACGCGCTAATATCAAGTCACGTGTCCAGAGAGATTAGACCTTTCCCTTTGTTATCCGTTACGCGTGGAAAGATACGAATTGGCTGAAAATAGAACTTTTACAAGGCTACTTTTAGTACTCACTTTATCGCGAACCGCCTATAGTAACCTATTATGATATCGCTGTTGGACAAAAACGATTTATGGGTTGAGAAGGAAAATTTTGCAAAAAATGAATAAAATGCGGAAAGAATATGTGTGAGTATGTGTGTTTGAGTGTATCTTTCATACGAAAATAGAATTTCGTTCAATATTCGTAAGGTATGAAAGGACTATACCATACCTGGTATACCTGGAACATCCTATAGTAATGTTGGTTGAAACGAGATGAACAAAAATTCAGCTGTGGTGGCTAATGTGTACATTCGACAAGTACTGATATACACCTAATTTAATTTGAAGTGCAAATTTTTGTCCTTGTTCTCGCTAATGTTCAAGAGTAACCATTGTCCTCATGTATCGAATCAATGACTTAGCTTTTAGCACGACAAAAATTTGATCTTTGATAGAACTGTGCAATGGGAGTGCATGACTTTGTTTAGTGTCATGGACATACTCCATTGCGATATAGGTGACTGTCAAAGAAATCTAAAGATCTTTAATTTTGACAGTCGTCTATATCACAACGGAGTATGCCCAAGAAACTAAATACAGCCACGACGAAATTATTTCTACCAAAAAAATCGTTGGTAGCATCGTCTCCTTCATTCGGACAATGGACGTAGGACCACGTTTACTTAGATACTTTTATTTTAACACGAAGCTGAAAGCTTGTTTATAAAATGAATTTGACCTTGGGAGGGGGTAAGCTTCTTAAAAATTAATTTGATTGGATATTGGTCCTTATAATTTTCACTTTTATTTATATAAGAATTAAATAACTTCAAGTATGTCGTTTGAATTCACACTCGTCCTGTATCAAAGCAAGGTGAGCGTAGGACTTCCTGTCATAATTTACATTTGAGTGTATTACGTTCGCAGGTGCACGGATTGTTTGTAGCAATGGAAATACGCTGAAGCCGACGTTTCTATGTTCCTGAGAACATTGAAAACAATAATTGTCAAATAGACTTATGCTATGCGATACCGTTCTTCTTCACAACTGTTTGCATATTTCAACCTATGTTGGCACATATAGAAGGTAGAGTTTATGTTCATCTCATCCCGGGCGTGTAGAATTGGAACCATTCATCCAAGCAGGGTCGTCATTTATGGCGGGGCAGGTAGGGGGGATGCTCCCCCCCTAGATTTAGAATTTTATATGTATAAAATGTATTTTTTATATTTTATTATTTAATTAATGCTAACATAAGCACATAGAACTGAAGTTTTATAATTAAAGTTTCTAATTTATACATGCTTAATTAATAAAAAAAGATGCAACAAGGTCACTGTAGCCGAAAAAATTCTTGCCCCCCCCCCAAGAAAAACCGGAAATGACGCCGCTGCATCCAAGCTGTCTGCAATCCTATTCGAGTGACAGTTAAAGACAAAAATGCCATTTGGTTGCTAGGGAAATTAATATTTCGCGAGTTAATTTACCAAATTGTTAAAATCCATTGTCCCGTGTATGGTCAAGCCCCGACAATTTGCCTATTAGCTGCTACTCACAGACAATGAACGGGCAAACGTGGCTTCAGCATGCGTAGGACATTGCATATGTCATCGTTACCTTTTTTTGCTCCTCATCATCCCTGGTGTCGTGCCGTGCAGTTTGGATCAATTTCTCTTTTCTTTACCGTGATTATCTTTTCCTACTACCGAGCAGGTGGGGCAAAGGTAAAATTCGAAATTTCGCTAAGCGAATGTTGGGTTTTGCTCCTCAATACAGACTACTGCCAGTTTCCTGTTTGTTGATGTTATCAAAGCCGCTGGTATCATATCTGACCGGTCTGTCGAAGACGTTTTACACGTGCTCAGAAGTTATTTCGATAGTCTTTACTTTTTTTAAACTGAACTGGTTGTATAAATGTAGGTCGTTCGGGATAAAGTGATCACTAAAAATATTATGTTTGGAAAATATCACTAGCCGTTACTGCATATCATATTATATAAATATTTGCCTTACAGCTTGTATTATCGGCAGGGAATTACTGTATATAGTTCTGTGTATTTTCATACTTAAATTCAACAATACTGAAATTGAATCAACTGAAATCGTTATATTTGTATTTTATATAATTAATAACCTATTTTTATCAAACTATATTGATTCTTATCGACTGCATAGTTTATCTTACACGCGTTAACATAAAGTGACGTGTCTAGAGAGTTTACACATTTCCCTTCGTTAGCCGTTACGCGCGGAAAGATACGAATTGACTGGAAATAGAACTTTTGCAGGGATTTTTCGAGTGCTCGCTTCATCCCCAACCGCCTATACACCAGAATTAAATTTCCAAACGTAATTTGCTAGTTCAGATGTTGGCGCATCAGCTAGGGCGCTCGTCACCAGCCAAGGCGATCTGGGGTTGGTTGCTGAGTTTGGACAAAGTTTTTCTTAGCATTTTCCCGTTCCTTCCGTCTCTCTCAATTTGTGTCGTCCTTCAGGGGTTGTCTTATGACTACATGCGCACAGTCAGAACTACACTCCACGAAAGATATGTATTTATTTTACTTTGCTTTGATTAGTTAACTACACACCAAGAAATCATTGAAATAAAGCGGCTAAAATGAGAAATTCGTGTGGTAGTGTAAAAAAAAAATACAGGCAAGTGAATATAGGATGATATTGAACATTGCCTATCCGTCATTAGATCATGTTATTTTATTTAAATATAATTTTTTTCCTCGGTTGATTTATAGCGTAGCATTACTCTAAGATGCACTTCACGGACAAGCTGGAAAGTTTATTTCGACGTACTTTTTATGAGCTACTAGTACGCAAAATTAACACACTATGTCCTGACTCATCCTAGGTCTATGTACACGCATATTTACGTTCATGCATGAGCACACACATTTGTACAGACATACTCTATGCATACGCAACTGAGGAATTGATTGGAATAAATGGCTTGGTAAGAAAATTACATAGTGAGATAATGACAGTTATATTCTTTAGAGAAATTAGATTTTTTTTATTTCACTTTTCTCTCACATTTTTCTCTTAGTACCAATAAATAATATATATTTACATTACACAAATTAATAGTACTTACTATAAACATAGCCGAAGATCAGAAAGTATTAATAGCGTAATGGTACCAACATAGGTCAAGACGAAAGTTCATAACTTGGTGATGAATTTAGATATAGGTACAAAAATTTGTGTGCGTCTTCTGTGGACATAATCGAACAAGATAATTTTTTTATTGAAGAAAGGCCTTAGCTTACTAAGTCTTTATTCCAGCCAACTCCTCCATTATTCCTATATACAATTTTAAATCAAAGTTTAAAAATGGGAAAAGTTACGCAGTTCTATGAATGGTCAGTATTCGTTCAGAACTAGCAGATTCTTTGTTACGACAGTTGCTTCACAGCTGTTGAGAAACACGTGTTCCCATGAGTCGAGAATCAGGCCGTGAGAAAATGGAGCCGTTTTAATTTATTTCACGGGAGGAAATATTCCGACGTTTAACTGCTGAGAAAGGTTATTGTTCGTCCCGTTTGGCTGGAACTGGTGACAAATAACGTGCGATAACGCAACGTTTATGCTAACGATCGTTACAAGGCCGGTCTGAGGTTCCTCGGGTTTCTAGTTATTCACAATGTCTCTTTCATATTACACCAACGAAGCAAGGTTTATAATTGTATAGTCACAATATTTAATTAAAATCTTTCCGGTTGTTAAATTTCCAGCTATTTGAAAGAAGGAAGAAAATATTTAATTTGCCCATAAGAATATCTTAAAGAGCTGGTTAGTTATTTGGTATGATGTATCACTTTGTGTACTGTTCTCATTAGAGAAAACTCTAAATCAGGATTAGATGTCAGGAATGCTGTACGTATTTCGTACCGATAAATTTGTTACATCTCAACGTTACAGTGAAAAATTATAATTTACATTTTTTAAGGAGAATAATACTGAAAGTGAAATATTTATAGTTTATGAGTAAAATTGACTTGAAGATTGTCATAAAATTAAATATCACACTATCGTATTATTTTTTGAGAAGTAAGGTTATTACAAATAAATGCTTTTAATGTTTTCGAATAAGTAAGTGTTGAAAATTTTTGTTACACGAAACATTTTGTTAATTAGCTCACGTAAGTAAACAGAAATATTAAGACGAAATTCTGAAATAAGAACTATATATTTGCCATTATTGGCGAAGTGTGATTTTTTTTGTGCATTTTGAAGATTTTAAAATTTATGACCGTAATTACATTATTGAGAACAAACTTTTTAAATTTAAATTTTTTTGGTTTGAGATGGTGTTTAATATAATAAATCCCGTTTGTTTTGCAATTCGTGTAAGAAAAGGTGATTAGTTTACAAAAAAATTTCTATGCGCCTTATTCAAAATGCACAGCGTGGATAATTTTTCATTCTGAACAAAACAAAACAAAAAAAAAACATTCTTTCAGGTGGATTCATTTCCGGTAAAAAAAATCTAAGCTTAAAGAACATAATTCATGTTTGTCGTTAGCAATTTTTTACCTGATAAAATAATAACATAGAAAAATTTAATGTTTTAAATTCTTACTAAATATTTGCAAGAAAGATACTTAGCCGTTTTTCAAATTTAAACAATAATGTTCTCCGTCGCATCAGAATTTCATTTTTTAGTGCCATTGTGAGCGATATCACCGAACAACAGGCAATCTCACAATAAGACATTGAAGATAAAAAAAACAGTATAAGCCGTTGTTAACAAACACATAACATAGACTACACACGAATTCGCAATTCCGGATAGGCGATACAAATCTAAAAGTAAAACACAGTAAAACAGCTTAATGTAATTCTGAAAATGGAATATATTTGTTGTGTCTAGAAAGACGTAACAAAAAATCAAAAGGATTAAAATAATAGAACAAAATTAGGTGTGTTAATAATTGCTAAAACTGACGACGACAACGAGGACAACAAAAATAAACGGAGACTCGAACACATGTAAACAAATACGACATAGCGAAGAGAAAAGAAACGGATATACTTTCCCCGTCTTCAATTACATGTACAGATCAATGAAATCGAGCAGACTGGCAGTTAAAATCTCAGAGAATTTATTTATGGCAAAGAACTTTTGCTAAGTCTAATGAATTGTGAAAATAATTAACAGTTTAACGAGCGATAAATGAAGTGTTTAGCATGGGTTGGTGGTAAAAATGGTAGAAGAAACTACACACGAAGATTGAAATGTCTTCATGCCAGAATAGAAAGAAATATGCTAAAGAAGTTTTCATCTCGTAACAACGAGATAGAGAATCTACGAGCGTTAAAAACAGCCTCACTTTACCCCCGGTACAAAACGGAACCACGAATCATCCGTCGTTACGCCAGGAAAAACAGATTTCCATCTGAGCCTCTCTGTAATAACCCGTGCACCGACTGAAAACGTTCAAGGCCAAGCATTAATTAGGAAGTATGGTCTTCTCCGCCTGTCTGCACTCTCAACCTGCCCCCCCCCCCCTCATATTTTCTCACATCTCCTGAACCTCCCGCTTTTTTTATGAAATGTACACTTTTCTAACCCATGTTTTTTTTTCGTTCAGTCAATGATTACCTTTCCTCCTATTCTGCCCTGCTAAGGAAGAATACAGTAACAGCAGCAACAGCACAATTAAGAAAACAGACGTTAAAGATACGGCCCAATCCCATCCTTTTATCAATTCCGAATAGGTTTACATATCGTCCATGAAACTGCAATGTGTCGTATCCCACAATGCTGGAGTTGTACTGAAAAACTCTTTCTAAAAGAACTCATGGGAGATACAATATTTTTATTTGCATGAAATTAAACCAAGATTAATTTCTGATGGACTATGACATTGTATTGAAGGTGTACACATATCCTTTATGCCCTGATGTAACAAAATGTTAGTTTCATGTAACTGAGGGTTACAACATGTTGCTGTTCCATGGATGATTTATGTTATTATACTGCAAACATGTTCTTAAAATCCAGTTCTGAAAAAAAGTTCCTTTAAAAAATACTTAAAACAAATGATTTTTTAAAACAATATATGTTCCCATTATTGAATAAATAGATATAATTTGAATCAAAGTTACTGCATGGTTTATAGTATTGCCTAGAATACCAACATTACAATACAAATTAAGAAAGCAGTATCATTGCAGTTACTGCTTTTTATATTAGGAATATGCACTTACTGCATTCTGTCACTGTTAACCAAAGGCAGTTAGTGTTTTCTCCCTATAAATCCTACGTACAATATTTCACTGCCTTTTTGGAGTGTAAACGATGCAGAATTTCAAGACGAATCCAACTATACCAAAAAACTTAATTTTTATTTTTTATGTAGTTATTGTCTCCTCCCAAGTTATTCTCGAATACGAACAGTACCGGGTGATTCTGTGGTCAAATTCAATTTAAAATAAAATAAATATGACGCCCTTACTTTCCGAGTAAAATCGCCATGAAGATTCTGTAAGCTATTGTAGAAAGCCACCAGTATCCCGACTTGAGAAGGGTGATAAGTCGTTGGCCGTTGTTAACACCTGCCCTACCTCAGTTAGTTACATGGTCAGATCTTCTCAGACATCTCAGGTTTTTAAGATGACAGGAATTAAAAACAAGCCTTGAATATTTTATTCATGTCTCTAATGTTAATATACACAATGATTATTATATTAACATTTCGTATGGTATTTGTTTCGTGTTCTGTATTTCGTAGATATTTTGAAAACTGTAATACAGATTCATTTCATAATTGTTTTGGTTACGTCTACTATTTACAAATATTTTTCAGCGCTGTTTCGCGCGTTTCGTGTGCTGACTGAAGCTGAAACTGCCAGTGTGAAGGGTAAACCATGAGCTGATCGAGAAACAACTGCTGTGACATATTGGACAATTGAAAACTTTGCGCGTGCTACTATTTAAACACGTGTTAAAATACTGTCCATCTGAGGCTAAATTCTTGCCTCTTATGAAAGCCTTAGGTAAATACATTACTGCATAAGGTAACCTAGCAAATATTTTCCTGACTAGAACACCGTGAAATAATTTTTAATAAAACGATTAAATCCAATATTTAGCTAACTACAGGATGTTCCATGTATCTTGAGACCATTGACACGGTCTGTTGTGACCCAACCAATGATAAATGGAAATTAATTTTTGTTGCAGGTGATTCTTCGCTGTTTGGAAATTCATTGTGGTGGAGTAGTGGAGTGTTTCACGATGAACCAAAATTGTAGAGCTCTATTTCATGACAGGTTCCGTTGTCCTAGCTCAGAGAGCACTTAAAAGGGAGTTAGGGGTGCCTTTTTGCGCCCAGCAAGAGCTGGATTTTGAGTTACATTGAATTATTTCGTGATGGAGTACGTCTGACGTCCAGACAGCACACGCGAACACAGACAGTGCGAACAGTAGAGACAATAGCTGCAATTAGTGCAGCGATACAGAGATGTCCGAAACGGTCCTTACGACGGTTGTCAAGTGTAACCGATGTGAGCCGCACATCACTGCGCAGAATACTCACAAATGCTTTGCATTTGTTTCCACACAAAATTCAGGTTGTGCAAGAGCTGAAAGATCAAGATGCAGTCCAGAGGTTGCAATTCGTCGATACCTTTCTAACCAACGATGAGTCAATAATGGGCAGCCTTTAAATGAGTGCCGAAGCACACTTCCATTTGTCTGTCTGGCTATGTGAACAGACAGAACTGCAGGTTCTGGTCCGACGAAAACCCACGGAAATTGCATGAAAAACATTTGCATTCACTGAAAGTGACAGTGTGGTGTGCATTCTCTGCCAAGCACATTGTTGGCCCTTACTTCTTCGAAGAGGGAGTTGCAGCGGTCACTGTGACATCTGAACGTTATCTGCAGATGTTACACGACTTTTTTTATTCCGGAAGAACTGCGGCACAGGGAAGTTGCTTTAGACAATGCACGGTTCCAACAGGATGGCTCAACAAGTAACACCGCGCGCACATGCATGACTTTCCTCGGGAGACACTTCCCTAACAAACTGATCTCACGCTGGGGCGATGTTGCTTGGCCACCGCGTTCTCCCGACTTGACTGCACCTGACTTATTTCTTTGGGGGTTCCTCAAAAGCAAAGTGTACAGCACCAGGCCAGTTACGTTAAATGAACTGAAAGTGAATATTCAGCAATGCATAGCTGAAATCCCAGCAGACACACTCTCTTCTGTGATGAACAATGTGTTGGTTCGGTGCCGCGAGTGCCTTGTAATGCGCGGCTGTCCTGTTAGGAACACCATTTTTACAAAACGAGTTGCAGAATGTGTTAAAAACAATATTGGGCTACATTTCCTGACCCTACGCAACACATTTGTCACACTCTGATGTACTATATTCATCTGCAACATCAATTATTCACTTTTCTAATGGTCCCACAGTATTTGCGACATTCTGTATAATTAGAGTGCAGTTATTTTACTCTATAAGCTGTAACTCGTGTAACCAATGCACGTTTTGCAAGGCCAAGTCTGACTAACAAACGCCAATTCAACAGAGAGTACCGCTTACCTAAGCAATAAAAGCTTAGATGTTACGGAACTCTAAAGGCGACCTTGAAGCGAGCCTAAAATGCCGTATCGCCACTATGAGTTAAGAGCACGTGGTACATAATTCTACGCTAAGAGCATTAATCTATAACTGTAGGTTTCTCGAAGCCAATTTGCGAAACTTAAACAATAGCAATCCTAGATAATAGTTTTAGCCAACGTTTTAAACAAAATTGTTTCCAGTGTTACAAACTTCTGAGGCACAATATCTGACGCCGGAACCTCGTGCATTTAACTGCGGCGCAAGAGATCAGGCGTAACGAATTAGTAATTCTGGATAAATATTTACTCATAAAGTTGGCAAATACCATTATTTAGAATTTGTCATTGAGTGTTTCATCCATGTTGGTTTTTGAAAAAAGCGTAGAAATCAATGGATGGTTTCAGCGTTTATTTATCTATCACGCACTCTTAAACGCTGAATAAAATCGCTACATTCTCGCCGATTGATTTCCGTACAGGTGATTAGCGATAAAGTAAGAACATTAAAATCCCTAATTATTTTTTTTTCCTTTCAGTTAATTTATAGATTCCAAAGAGTTTTTCTTCAGTAAACAAAGCCACCTAAGACAGAGACAGGTTGCAGTCTCCGAAGCGTCGCATTTTGTTTTGTCTCAAGGACACCATTGTGTTCGTCTGTTTCTTTCACTCTATTACTGTGTTACTTGTTTTCTTTCGTTTTCCTCTAAGTGTCTGTGTTTCTGCTGTGTCGTTTACATCCAGTTATTTTTGTCGTTCGTTTTGTTTTGTCTGTTTGCTGCTGTATTTATTTTTGTTTGTTGTTTCGTACTTACTGACGGAATCCTTTTCGTGGGATGATCTAAGTTATTTACTTAGTTTTTCCTGGTTTTTTTAAGCTTGAGTGCTCGTTTGTTTCATTTTCTTATAAATCACATATTGAATCATTACCTTTGTTCGCGAGTTGCAAACAAAGTCATTTTGTTTGTTTACTTGTCTGTTTGTGTGTGTGCGTTATCTGGTTTTCTGGGACACACCATTTGCTGCAATGACGTATGTCCAAAATACCTATTTAGGTTGTAAAGCCAGGTATGTAATTAAGAAAGTCTGTAGCTTTTCACGTACTCAAAATTTTACGTCTTTAGTCCGATACATAATATTTTATTTGTATTGTACCCATAAAGTCATTTAAAGAACTCCCTCTATCACGAACCACGTATGTGTGATTTTTAAGCGGTGAATATTCAATGTTTTACTGCGGTAAGTGTGATCCAACGTTTTGTGCACGTTTCGACTTCAGTTTCATATACATCTGGTTAAAGCATTTTGAAGTACGGTAATCTGAAAAAGCAGGTGTTAGCTACGTTGGAGGGCTCAGAATCCGTAATTTTAACAAGCGTGGTGTCTTACGGACATGATCCGTCATTTCTACCTATTTTACGATGATTAAGTTTTTATTCCTACACGAGAGCAAATATCGAAAAAATGTTGTAAAGATTTATTAAAAATTTTGTTTACTGTGTACTCTAACTTTCTAGAGAAAACATTATATAGATTTGACTAATTATTTCATAAATGATATTTTCCATGATTGCATAATTAGCTGAAACCATAATTTATTTTGTCTAGAAAAAAATAAGTCAATATAGTATAAACTGTGCAACCGTGTTTTGATATCTGCTCTCGTTTACGATTTAAAAAAAATATTATCGTAAAAGCAGTATAAATGATGGGTCATGGGCTTAACAATGACAGTCCGTCCTTGTCAAATGATTTTTTTTTTTCGTTTAGTACATTGGCACGATGGGCACATGTGGGATAGTTTAGTAAAAGTAAAACGTATTTACGAACATGCTGCAACGTATTTGAAACGTGTGGTAAGTGGCGCACTTAGGTCTATACTCTATCTCTCTGTTTATACTATTTATTTGTTAACCCTAAACAAGACCGAATATAAATAATCTGTTCGGCAGTATTGTTTAAAATACCTCCCCCCCCAAGTTGGCTAATTTGTTCAAGGCAGAAAATAATATGGTGTTAGTTAATTAAGTAACTAGTCTGTTTATGTTCTTTGACTTATTAAACGAAACTGTATAAATTATTGTCTTGAAAAAATTAAAATGTCATGACAAAAACCATTTTAAACAAAACTGCCAAACATACTTTTATATCTGCTGTTGTTTAAACTTAAAGAATAAGTACCGCAAAAAAACAGCAGACACATGAGAGCGGGACATTAAAGGCGCGGTTCACCTCAGTTTTCAACATCTTATTTTATTTTTATACTTGTACCAGATATTTTTTTTCTTATTTCAGATATAAATTGTGATTAAATCTTCCTCTTAGGAAATGTTTGTATCTCTTATAGTTTTTTGTAATGAGTCGTAAACGTCAAAATTTGCACTTTACGGTTTTATGTACGCCACTAAAACCAACTGACATACCAAACCGAAAAAATTCACAATGTATAACAATCGTGTAGGCTATGATTTGACATATGTAAAACAAAAGTATTATAGTTTTGTATTTAATAAAAAATGCTGAATTTTGAAACAAAAATTTAAAAATTTCATTTTTTTTTAAAATACAAAACTATATATTTTTTGTTTTTATATGTGTCAAATCATAGTCTATAACGTTGTTATACACTGAGAATTTTTTCGGTTTGATATGTCAGTTGGTTTTAGTGGCGTGCATAAAACCGTGAAGTGCAAATTTTGACGTTTACAACACATTACGCAAAAACTATAAGAGATAGAAAAATTTCCTAAGAGGAGGATTTAGTCACACTTCATGTCTAAAATAAAAAAAAAATATCTGGTACGAATATAAAAATAATAAAAGACGTTGAAAACTGAGGTGAATCGCCCCCTTAAGTAGGCCTAACCTGCTGCAATTACACACGTTATCTCAGTTACGTGATCATATTTGCTCGAATACGTACCCGTACGCATGAATTATAAGAGGTTTTAAACTATACTCGAGTTGTACGCTTCATTCTCAAATTTTTCTCTTTTCATACCAACGCCTTACGTTAAGAGGTATGGAAAGGTACCTGGAACACTCAATCGTCAGTTAAATCTTAACTACTCACCAAAATTTGATGAGATTTTTTTGCCGAGTAGATATTTTATAGCGGACGTTTAATTATATAGCACTATGCGGTAGTATACTTTACTTTCGAGTAAAAAAAATTAAATACTGTTTTAGGAAAAATAAGGGCTAGAAACCACAAGTCTACAAAGATGGAATACTGTAACTTTGTAAATTTTAATATAATAGGTCTCTATAATGACCGAATTTAAAAAATAGTCACGTTTACATATGAAAATAATTTTACTTTCCGAAAATCCCTGAGCGGGGTGTTTAGGCCTGCGTATGCTTCAATCATTTTCAAATAAAAACGAGAGTACTTTTGTAATTTCGGTTATTAAAGAGGCCTAGATATTATATATCGTAATAAAATTATAAAAATTACAGATTTCCATTTATTGTAGATTTTGTGGTTTCAAGTCCTTATACTTTTTAAAAACAGTTTTTAATGATTTACTCGAAAGTAAAGCATACTACCGCGTAATGCTGAATAAATAAACGTCCGCTGATAAAATACATACTCGGTAAAAATATCTCATCGAATGTTGGTGAGTAGTTCAGATTTCATTGACGAATGATTTTTCCAGTCGTCCGCTCGACATGGTACCTTTCCGTATCCCTTAACCACCTGGACCAACCTAAAGAATTTACCAACGTGAATTAACTTTAAACAGACGGAAATTATACTGTAATATTGTTTTCTTTAACTATTTAAACTGGTATAAACTCACTTACCTACTCATTTATGGTATGCAAGGATAAACATGTCCATGATACGCTCATTGGACTGAAACGTCCTTACAGAGCGACCCTGAGAACACAGTCGATTACGGACGTGGCGCCTCGTACGAGACGCGTCTGCCATAATTACATGCCTTACGTTTAACCTTTCTCTGAGGCCGATCTGCGTGGCGACCACGCAACAAGGCAAATGGCAAGCGCTTGGGTAGCTTTAACATTTTCGCTCCTCGGAAACGCTCGGGACTATTCGTTTATATTCGGCGATTGAGCCAGACATCTCCCTTCTTTGGGCGATCATGCACGAGCGTTGGAGTGAATGAGATATTTTCGTCAGCGCTTAACGTCGAGGTCTTTAGCACCGGTGAGGGGTGACACGAGGTGGGTATGAAGCAGCACCGGAATGAAAGGACGGGGGAAATGTGAGATCCCCGAGAAAACCCGCCGACCAACGGCATCGTCCGGCACGATTTCCACATGCGAATATCCGGGGACCGACCCCGCAAACGTTGGAAACACGGCATTTGGAGAACACTTTGGCAAGGGAGGTTACGCCGATGTGACAATTACAACATAAATAAATGAAGAAGGGTTCAACGTGGCTATTCGGGCGCTTCAAAGGCTACTCAAAATGACGTTAGGTGTCTGCGTCAGCGTTTATAACGCAGAACGACGTATTAGCAACCCAAGCGCTCTACAAGGGCGTTCATCAAGCAGATCAAACGTGGCCGCAACACATCCTACCTGAACGGGATTGATATTGGAAATGAGCGCCTAAACGCCAAAATATAGTTCTCCGACGCTTTCGGTTGGAATAGCCTAAAACAACCAGCGTCTGGTCGTTTCATATGCCGCGTTTCTAACTCCCATGTATAGAATCGACCTTATGGTGGGTTACAGTAAGCATAAAACATAGGTCATTTGTGCAAGAACTAACCACTATGTTTTACTTCCTTATTCTCAACTAATCAAAATTGGTCGTGTGCAGAGGGATGCTGACATAAATGACAATATTTCACTTCATGCGTGGACGCATAGGTCAGCAACCAATAATAACAAAGGATTTACTAAATGTCTACCGTGTTTGGTTAGCCTCCAAAATACAGTAGAGTGTAACTTAGTTAGAATAAGAAATGTTAATATGTACAACTTATGTTTCTATAGTGTACACGAGCAGTTTATTAATACTTTGTTTCTATATTTACTATTATCTCTTTATAGGGTTCTACTCACAGTTATACTGAATTTCATATAAGTTTGGATAAATCTGACAGCAATTTATGGGCAATAATTTGTAATATTTTGTTATTTGTGTCATTACATAAGACAAACTTTACAGTGAAAATGCTAAAATGGAAATTTCTGATACATTATGGAGCTGAAAATGTCTTGCATCACAAAAAAAAAATATATTGCCCATAAATTGCTGCCAAATGTATGCAAACTTATATGAAACATAGTATACTGCTGTAATGTTATGGCCCTATTATTACGAGACTAACATAGCCAGGAAAGCAGCCGAGGGCGGGGAAAGATGTCTGAGGATATTCTAACAACATCTCGGGCACCGACTATACAGGGTAGCGAAAACAGAGCGATGGTAGATCCGCCACGGCGAGTTACGAGGTGTTGGCCGTCCATGCTGGGTTTAGCCGGAGTTGGGCAATAGGGTCGTCGACAATGCTAATCATCAGTCGCTCTTGAGGAGATCGCGTGTCCAGGAGGGCATCGACAGGCCAGCATCCTGTCCCCGGTGTTCGCAGCGTGCAACTTCCGCCAAAGGGTCGTAAGCAAGTCTCAGTTCTAGTTGACTCTAGGTATTTCGGGCTCATTCATTAGCTTGCGCCGTTAGAGGCATCAATGAGCCCAACGTCTAATAATTGAATAAATTGGGTTTCGTGAACTATTTGGACATACCAGTTATTCAACCCTTTAGACAGATCCTCTACTTCATCCCGCTCATGGTGTAAAATTTATGTGGTAGCATAAGCCCTCTTAACAGCTTAGTGGTAATTTTCACAACACTATGCCTGTTTTCTTTAAATAGTAAACCAACTCTTAACCCCGTCCCTTGTGACATTTAAGAAGTAAGTATAGGTTAACTAGCTGCCCCGACAAACGTGGTTTTGTCACATAATTAACTTATTATAAGTGTGTAAGGATGTGGTATATAAGTGGAAGAGGTATAATAATAAATCATAATAATAATAATAATATAGCAGTGACACTTGGTGGGGATAGACTGGCATCAGCTCGTGGGGATAACTGATCAATTATCACTTACACAGTTATCGACCGGGTTCTAAAATTATTAAATTAAAAATATTTACTAAACAATAGCACTTAGGAGTATAAAAATGGATGAAAACCTATTCGCAGACCTACCGAATGTATGTAGAAAATTTCATTGAAATCGGTTAAGCCGTTTCGGAGGAGTATGGAAACAAACACTGTGACACGAGAATTTTATACTCGAAGGACGGTTTTATTGTGTAAGCTAGAAAGCTACAATGAAAATTAACGTATGTTTCGCTGCCTTTGCGCTCAATCGCAGAAGATAAACAAAATGCTCCCTCGAATAACCCCGAGGAGCAGGAAACTTAACTCGACCCAGACGCTTGTCGGCACCTGTCGTAACCACCGCAGTTTTCCTAGCGGAGACGTGACTAAGAAGTGAAGCAGGAAGTGCGAACGTTCTCACGCGCTTCGTACGATGCGTGCGGGGGAAACAGCGTGTACAAAGACAGGTATACGTTTAATTATCAGAAACTTATTTTCACGGAAGAAATTCATAAAACAAGCCTTAAGGCGGCCGCCTGGCTGGTGCTCGAACTGCGTGCAGTCTGTTTGAAGTTACGTTTTTTCTCAGAGACCAGTAAACTTGCGCCCACAGAGCTTATGTAAGAAAAGAAAAGACACTTCAGACTACTTGTGAATGTGACTTTCAAGACACCACAAATATTGGAAGCATTATTTTAAAGTCCACAAACTTCGCTAAAGTCGACTTTTTCATTAGGTTCTTTCTCAGGATACAAGTAACCGATTATTTCGAAATTGAGGTCTACAAGTACATTGGACTTTGCTACAGTGACGTGTTCAATAAAATGACAGGGTCACCGCTTATAAGTCCAACAGTAAAAAACGTCACGGCGGGAATACTGCGCACGCGTTTACGACTTTGGCCGTAGAGGCGATATCACAATACATGTGCCGGCCGATGTCGCTCGTAACGCCTCATCGATTTTCGCCTCACATACTCAAACATACCTTCCACCAGGCGGTCGCCTGAACATCAAAACATGAAACTGATTACAGTTATTATGCTGACGTCGTCGAGCACTTTCATTGCTGTTTTCATAATATAGTTTTTGTTATTACATGTAATTATTTAAAATTCTAAATGTAATGGACGACTTGAAAAGAGGCGGAGCTTCAGTCAGCTGTGGGATACAATACCTATCTCCATGGATACCGCAGCCGAACATAACCTTCATTTAGCTGTTTGGCTTCACATGTCCCGGATGAGATGTACGTCAAGAAAATTGATTATGTGTTTGGAATTTGCTGTTTTTTTCAGTTAAACATTAATCTTATGTATTTGCGTATCTTAACCATGAAGTAGAAACTACTATTTTTTACCCTTGCGTGCAAATCTATGAATGCGTAACATTTTTGCTTTCTGCAATTACCAACTAACAAATCAGCATGTTTGTAAACAAGCTTTGTTTCCCACAGTACTTTTCCCCTCCGGTGACGTCAGAGGGCTTGTACTTCAAGTCGTCCATTGACTGTTTGTTCATTATCTGCGTAAGTACAAATACATACTGTCTATGTGTTATTGGATTAAGGATTTATTTTTAATTGCATACATTGTTAGTGCCTGACTGCTTGGATCAATGGTTAGTGCTCCTGGTCGGTGAGCTAGGCGATCCGTGTTTGATTCCCGGCCGGAGAGAAGAAAATATACAGCTATAGGTGGTTTCCGATAAAGCGAGCACTCAAAATAGCCCTGATAAAATTATATTTTCAGCCAATTCGTATATTTCCACGCGTAACGGCTAACGACGGCACATGTCTAACCTCTCTGGACACGTCACTCTATGACTGGATTTATTTGCTTGGACATACTCCATTGCGAAATAAATGACTGCCAAAAGAAAACTACAAATATAAGACAGAAAATATAAATAAGCAGAGTATGCTTTACTTGTTGACTTTCTTTTGATAGTCATTCATTTCGCAATGGAGTATGTCCAAGCAAACAAATGCAGTCATGCACTCCCATTGCACAGTTCTTTCAAAGATCGTACGTCACTTTATGTCTACGCGTGTAGGATAAATTGTACATGAATCGAGACAGTTTCAGTAAACAAATAGTAATCGTATAAAACACAATTATGTCGATTTCGGTTGATTTTGTTGTAGTATTGTTATATTTAAATAAAAAAATACGCGGAACTATATTGAGTAATTTCGCTGCCAACCATATACAAGCAGTAAGGCAACTAGAGTTAATGTTGAATTATACGCATAGTAACGGCTAGTGGTATTTCTCAAAGGTTAAATTTTTAGTTCTCGCTTTATCCCGAATGACCTTTACCTCTCCGGGTTCAGGATTGGATGTTGTGCTGTCCCCTAATATCCTGTAGAATGCAATGGTGAACCATCGAAGTGTCATCTTCACCTAGTCGCCATGAGGTTCAGACCAGCCTCCGTTCTGAAAATTATTCATCATCTAATTGTCACTATGTAAGCCCATCACTTCAAAAATCGTCGGTAACGATTCACTAGTCCCATTCGGGTTACGAAGTCCTCGGAGAAACGTCGAACTGGTGATTGCCTGATATCATGGGTATATTGCAAAAAGTGTCCAAGTCAAATAATATAATTTTCAAGAGAAGCATGTGAAACTTCTGCACGATGTCAAAAATCATAGTCAGCTTATTTCCTTGCGATTCATCCGTTTATAATTAGTACACAACACATTCTTCAAGAATAAAACAACAGATTTGAACCTATGTAATGGATTAGTCACAATGTTTTGATAATGTGACTTGGCCACTTTATACTTCACAAATACTAACCTCACACACAAAATTTGATGGCAGTAAGACCTTAGCAAGTCACGTTAGACACATGTTGAAACTGAAGTGTATCACATGAAAAGTGTTCAAAGTGACATAGTCATTGCGACTTGTATATTGGTTTATCGTATCGACCTGCATCAGTTTACTCAAGTCTGCTTGCCTTGAATAATACTTAGATGTTGATACTTGAACAGAATAGCAAATTTTTTTCATACTTTATTGATTTAGACATTGACACGGTCATTATTTGACGTATACTTCACAACTTTATTAGACTGATGGACATTTCATATTATTTTCGCCACTTTTGACTTGGTCACTTTTGCAGTCTATCCACAGTGCTGTTCGAAGCCTTAGGAAATTCACGTGTTTCCTCAGTTCCATCTACGTGTATAAAGTCGACCACTGTTTTCGCATCTATATACGGACATACATTTGAGATAATAGTGTCATTTTGTGCAATTTCCTTTGACGAAACGCATTCGCAGACACAGAGAAAGTAAAACTTATCAACAATTGTCCCTTTAAAGGATTTACACCAAAATAAACTTAAACAATAGTTCACTTAAGAAATAAGTCATAGAGTCGCAAAAATTGAGGGTACACATTAACGAGGTCACTGCCTAATTACTTCCAACAGGAACAGACATTAGGCATTATCTTTTTGGCTGTATTAATAAAACGGAATGCTATGATTGTTGAAAACTTTTAGTACGATAATAAGGAAATAATTAATTGAGAGAATGTATTTGATGTTCACGATGCTCCAATAGCATTTACAATAAAATATTTTGTTTACTAAGAAAATTATAGAAATTTCCTTTTCAAACCCGGTCTCGAGAGTATTTTGTAGGTTTAAGCAAGATGACCGTATTCGGTGATTCACGAATGGTACCATGGAAATATCGACCTGTCCTGTTATTGGCTAAATGACTAGTTACACTCATGATTTTCACTGCCAAAATTTAAGACAAATACAACGAACCAATCTTCAGAAAATCATCCATTTCAGTACGCATATAGTAAGTTTAACAGCAGTTTGTGTATTACTTAGTATGAAAACATGACTTTTGTGTATTCAGTTCATGAAGTTTATGTATTTATTTCAGCAATGTTAACAATTTTTTATCACTCGAGATATCTGAATAACCATTTTAAAAAGATTCACCAAACTAAGTACACGTATAGTAAAGTGGCATGACATTTTACGTATTTGTTCTTGCAGTGTTCTTACTATAAACATGGCGGCCAGCTAAATATTGCTTTTAATAAACGCAATATCTAAGAAACGGTTCATTAAATTTAATTCGTTATACATACAGCAATTAGTAAGATGTTTAGTTAATTATTTTGCTTTTTGTTCATGCCGTGTTCACGAAGTATTTATACTACTAGTATTTAAACATTTTTATAACACATTGTATATAGTGGATAACTTTTCAGTATTAAATATTGCTGGATACACATATATAACTGAGTAAGGTAACGAGAAATTAAAGTTGGTTCGTGTTCTATGTTCCCCTTCCCCCAATTTCGAATACTTCACGACATGAATACATAAGTTTGAATACATGTATTTTAAGAACGTCAGGGTTGATAAAAAGCTAATTTAAAATTTACAGAATTTATTATCCAATTTTCAACTGAACTAGTCTTTTTTGTTGTGGGTCCATCATGTTGGAAGACTGAAAGAGATAAAAAAACTAAATTAATTCCTATTTCTAGTTACACGTGACCGATTTTAACTTCTACGGCTAATTTTCATCTATGTTGAGGGACGTAGACTTATTACTTACGCTGGTAACTTCTTCTTTTTCACTTCAATGTTTTTTGCAGTTATTGCAGCTGCTATCTTCAGGAGTCGTGTGGACCAACTGACTGTTCTCTGGGCTGCTGCTGCCGCCTGACTGACTGTGCTCATCGGCCAATCACAGGTTGGTTGGCTCCTAATTGGGGCGCTTTGCAAATCCTAGAAAGAACATGTTCGGTGTCCTCGGGTCAATTTGCTTTTCATTGTCCATAAAGAGGTGTGCAAATGTTTTAATTTGTAACATTCATCCTCGCCAACGTTTTTAGGATCTTTAAAGATTTATATATTTCCTCCCATATTGATCTTATTCAGTCATTTCTATTATTGACTACTGCGCTTAACCCATCAAAGTCGATTATTTGTTTCATTTCCATGGAATGTTATACTGTTGTTGATGGTTGATTTTTAATATATGTAGGCCTGAACGGACTCTTTCAATTCTAGTTGTTATTTTACTGTCAGTTTGTCGTATATAACCTTTCCCACATGAAAAAGGGAATGTGGCCACTCCTTTCTGAACTTCAGCTAGTGTTTTGTCTTTTGTAGAAACAAAGAAGCATTATTTTAATTTAATAAGGTATTGGTTATAAGCATGTAATACTTCTTTAAGAAGCGTTCACACTTTGAATTTAAATACGGTATAGCGGCTGTTTTAAAAGGCATCTCTCGGTTGCACGGTGAAGATTTTTTATACTTCGCTATTCGAGGGTAACCACTGGTTTATCGACTAGCTGTGAGATGAGCCAGAGGTCTGTATTTCTGTGTGTATTCGTCGACTGGTAGCGGCGATGGGCATGAAGTCTTCGCGACGATGAATGACGAGACATGCGGGAATCACAATAGCGCTACGGACACGACGGGAAATGCGCTATGCGAATAGAGTAATTTGCCAGCCACGCAGCGGCGAGGCTTGTACTACGTCATTACTACAAAAATCACAAAATGAACGCGAATTTCGAATAAGAAGTATTCTTACTTCATTCACATTCTGAACGCGACAAATCTGAACAATAGCTTTTAATTTTGTTACCAAATAGTGGTAAAACTGGTCAGTTGGTAGTAAATTGAATTCATTTATTTTACGAGACATGTTTCTTCGATATTATAAGGAAATTATTGTTGTAACTACACTCGCCTGCCCTCTGTTGGTAACCTAGTGAACTCTATCTACAGATCGGGGCTATGTCAGTTCTACGACCTCGTCAGTTGATATAACTTCTTTTCCTCTCCCCACTACGCTGGGGGTTGTGCGGGGAGGTGACGAATGTTGGATGCTATGGCCAATAGGGTTTCGGCTTTATGTCTGGTGAACGAACTCGTCATGTCTGGTGGTAGCCAATGGGAAAAAACGATACATAAGCATCAATAGACGGTGTATATGGTTTATGGACAGGGTGAAGGTGCCGACAGACAGTGCGTATGGTTTTGTAGAGTGTAATAAGTGTAGGGGAGTTCTACGGCCTCGGCAGTTGACAGAACAGTTTTAGAGAAGGTGTGCAGAGTGGTTCGTGGTGGAGGGAGTAAGAGGAAGCGCAGGGAAAACGTTCGGTGAAATGACGATGTCGTAGAAATGACCTTTCCGGTACAGGTCCTTTGCTAGTTTTGTGAAGCTCGCAAGTGATTTATCGCTATATTATTGTATATCACGATACATGGTCAGTTTACCCTATCACATAAATATAAAAATAGTAAAATATTGTAAACATCCATGGCTGTCGTGCAAAAGGTTAGCATGTAGTGGCAAGGCGCTACTGTGTTTACATTTAACATTTTTATTGCATGTTACACGGCTGACAAAACTAGTTTTCGCAGTAAAGAGAATTCTTATGAGTCGCGTCGCGCACTTGGCGTCGCGTCCGTCGCTCTACTGTGTATCCAGCAACACGTGAGGGCTGCGAACGTCTCGACGGGCGGGTGAAAGCCCTGCCGTCTTCGTCGACGGCGACCTTGCCCGCGCATGTGCGCCAGGTGCCTCGTCGTCGAGATCGTGGGGCACGGTTCGTCGCTGGCGGCGTGCGCCCGAGTGAAATATTTACCGATACCATCACGTCCCTCTATCTCCCTGCCAGGATGATGATGCAAGTACCTGGCACAGTGCTGGAGAAGTATCCCGCGCGAAATTGAAAACATACCTTATTCGTGACGGCGTGCACAATTTTCAATCATTTGTTTATTCTTCATCTACCTTGAATTGTTTTAAGTAGGTCATTAGCTAGTTTATATCTGGCGCAACAACCTCTATTGTTGCAAATAGCAAATCTTTATAACTTTGGTGGACATGAAGTACATAATTCTGACTGTCGCAGACAAAATTACTTGCCATTCAAAAATAACCAATTGCAAAATACGTCCTACAGCTACAATACAACAGCAAGTTTCTCCCACAACGCAAAAAAAATATTTTGTACATCTAACATAAAAAGGCAACCCAGTAGCTTGACACTAAACTCTCTGTACAACTGCAATGTATATATTGTAAAATTAAAAGTTTTACTGAAAAAGGAACTCGAGTTGCCATAACGTCCCTTAAAATTTACTCTATAAAAATACTGCATCGTAATAATTTTTACAGCGTTGTAAACTATTTACCTGTCATAGGTTTTATTGAAATCATTGAACAAATTATTATTAAGAGCAATAACATTTTCTGTGACCTTCAAATTAGTATGGACCAATCCCAGTATTTTTTGAAAATTAAAACATTAAAAAGTTAAAAGTTGCCGATAGCGTCAATTCCAAAAGTTATTAGAATCTTTCCTGTACCAAGATTAGGCCAATTTATACGCACCTTACAAACAATTAAAATTTACGCGTCAGCTCATATACCGGCTTTAATCTAACCTTCTATGTTAGAGCTGTTTTCCACGACTTTGCATAATGTTTTTATGTTATAGAAGAAAATTTAATTATACTACAAAATCGATTATAACAAAGACACTTGGAGAATCCATGCTAATAAGGAACGTATTATTCATTTTTTTTTGCTCTTGTTGAATATCGGATATGAAAGAGGAAACGAGGTAGGACAACATAGAAAATCACAGAATCTCGCCTAAAGAACTTTTGTTTTTCTTAGTCGTCTTCGTTGTTTCTTCCAGAATTTAGTCTGCGTAGTTTTCTATGTTGCAATCCACTCTTCTGTGTTGTCTGTTCTCCGACCCAGTAAATCTAATTAGGTAATTATAGCATGTTATTCTGAGTCTCTTCAGTCGTCCAGATTACTTAATTTGTTTTTTGTTTTTGGTTTTATTTGTATTTATATGTTTTTGGTTCTGTTTCTTGTGTTTAATCTGACCAATCCATGTGGGATTAATTACAACATTGTAAATTTTTGTAATTACTACAGCTTATGTTGGCTTGTTTTTGTTTCTTCGTCTCATCACGTTTTCTGGGACGACATAGAGTTTTACAATTGCGTACATCACCTTGTCTAATAAAATGTTACAGTTGAAAAAAATTATAAACATACTATTATGTAGCAATATAAACCAAATAATTGAAAATAATCTTTAATTATAATGATTTTGTTTAACAGATATAGTGTATCTGCCAATCGGTATTAGTCATGGAAAAAAAGAACATCAATGTTAAAAAGCGTGGGGCGGTTGTTAGATGTCTTAAATTTATCGCTTGATGTTCGGTAAGGTAGTCTTTGTGAAATGTAAGTAGTTCATTTTGCTCTAATAGCTTTATATTTCATTGATTTCGTCTTTAGAAACAATTTTATCTGTCGCAACTGGATGGCGTTTTTTTCATAACGATTGAGAATACTAGGTCATTGCTACGAAATTATTGCACTGGCATCTATGTTTAATACATGTGCAATATTTCAAACAATTCTAACGTATGGAAGTGGGTAAAATAGAATTGAAAGATTCAGTTATATTCATAAACATAAAAGTAACACTAATAAAATGCGTGTAAAATTAATTATTTGTCAAGGCTATAATCTTTAAAAGAAGGTGATGTGTTATTAAGACTGGGTTGGATTGTAGTAATGTGTTTTGACTACATGAATGAACACATCGTAGAGAAAAGAAACAAACACACTGGCGCTCGTGAGCAGTTCTGTCTTGTGAAGCATGCACACAAACCGGTTATGGGCGGTCATAAAAGGTTAGTTAGTACACACCAGTTAATCAGTTAGTCAAGCTCGTGCAGTCCTACATAGCGCAAAGTCCAACTAACAAAGATCACGCCCGTTGCCCATGTAAAGACCGGCTGGAAGAATTTTATCTGGCACGGATCAAAGCCCCCAAACAAACACAGTTTATTGTTCATACGGTTTTCATTTTGTTATACTCACAACGTTTTTTTCTCTCAAGTTACATTAATTAGGTAATGTATCTATTCGTTTGTTATTTTATAAGTAGTGTCGTTAACGCATGCGTATTTGTGTTACATAAGGCTTTGAAAATGTTACAACATGTATTTCTCTGATTTTCTGCATTTCACATTCAATGAAAAAAATAATTCCTATCCATTGCACTGAAGAATAATTGTGTAGTTATCGAAACTACACTCCAGTTAAATTTTGTTTATAAATGTGCCGCTTTCGTCACACTGTTAAACGTATGTGTAAGTGCAATTAGAATTTATAGTTGTGACATTGTACTTGTTTCTAAACCCTTAAAAATAACTTCCTTGAAATATAACTTTTTTTCAGCATGGAAAAGAGCTATTTAATATTATCATATTTTATTTTTCTTACAAAATTCACAATTGCACAATATAAACTACAAGAAACGCAATCATCTAACTCATTTAACAGTGTGAGCTGGCGCAGAGGCCTAATTCACATTCTGAAGGATTCTTGTACGATTCAGGGTCTGACCAGCATGATTTCAGTTTTCAACGGCTTGCCGTAATCGTCATAGGTGAAATCTGAAATGGTTTCATAATACATGCCCTACCATATTCCTTCCAACTTCCTTCATCCATCTAAAATGTTCCCCTAGCAAGAAGTAGTTCTCTTCAAGGGCACTTTAAACATTGCTCACACAACCCAATAAATAATTAAATAACACTTGTGATTGAGATAGTAATACTAAACAGTACTGGAAATTAAATCTGAGTGAAATTGGGATTTTTTGATATTAATTTGTTCATACAACAATGCTTTTCTGTCGTTGTATTGACTAATGTTACCAAGTCTGTGATATTCCCAGTAAAATTTGAGTATTGTTGATCCTCACAGTGGTAAAACTTATTTCATTTATTTCATTCTACGTGTGAAATAAATGAGATTTTATTATTTTCCAAATGGTTTAGACGATGAATTTATTGATACATTATTGATTTTAAAAATGTTTCCACTTTTTCGTATGGTATTTAGTAGGAAATTGAAAGTAGAGCTTGGCCACATTGGTAATGACATTATCGGGACAAATGTTGCAGCACAACAAGTTGAGGGCAAGAGCTGTTATATGATTTTTGAAGATGGATGCCTGAAGGTGACTACATACGGTAATATCGAAGTGATTTGTATTGCCATGCTGTTTTATCTTTTAAACTCAAATTACTGAACTGCTCCTAAAATCAACATTCTCGTAAGTGTTTCAGCTGTGTTTCATTCAAAACCTAGAGGCTTTCATGAACAAGATTACCATTTATCTTAAAAACTTTCTTTTCAAGATTGTATGCTCGTTCACTGTAAAAAAAGTGAGTAATATTACTCATCATATGTATGGTAATATTCCCCAACCTTGAGAGGAAAGTCTGATTTCCGAACATGTGTGGAAATTTTCGCATGGTAGTGTATTGGCCACACAAACCACTCGGAAGTTTCGCTCGCGCGTTATGTCAAACTGTCCTAGAGATCTTGCGCAAATACGTAATGAAAAATTACATTACCAGTTGAGTAACTTTCCTTGACACGTGTTGAGTAATTTTCCCTCACTTGTAGAGGTAATATGCTTCCATTACATGTAGAGTAAATTTACCAAAATTTTTTTTACAGTGTTGGTCACGGTCTCGAAAGAGGTCTAAAACATGTTTTAGTTGAACACATTCCACCGCTATCTTTGATCAAGGTTTAAATTCAGCTTGGTTTCTATGTTTAAAGTCAAACCGAATGAAATCGATGAAACGTTCAACTTCAACAAACACGCAACTTAAAAATTGATTTTACTGTATTAATATAACATCAACACAAAGCATTCGTTATTACTTTTTATATATAATTCAGGTAACTTCTATTTTTATTGATACAAAATAATATATACACATTCTACGTGAACGCTTGTTTATTAAATTGAACGTGTTCAAAATGGCACTCCAAGCATCAGCCAAACTTGCAGTAGAATACAGCTGGTTTGTCTCAGGACAACTAGCTTATAGCAGCGCAACACAGAGAATACGAGATTCGTAATTACTTACCAACAGTGGCGTAGCCAAGGGGGGGGGGACAGGGGTTGTAACCCCCCTCCTTGACCCGGGTGAATCGGCTTTCAAGACCTTAGGTGTTAAAAGGCCGTAAAACCCTCTCATCATAATTGCCCGGGGGATGACGAGTTCATCGGTTACTGTATGCACTGCGTCTAATGAAGGATAATTTTCCACTCTGCGGTTTTTAAAGTCATATCTAAGAAATACAATGAGTCAGGATCGCTTGAATTACATCGTAATATTCCTGTCACTGTTGACGATGTATTGTATTATCTTAGTCAGAAGAAAAGACGTCTCAAATTTGCTTTGTAAAATTCCTTAAATATACCTTGTAATTCTTATAAAATGTCTAAACTTTAGGGTGTAAAATGTTTGGACTTTACTTAGTAACATAGACTGAAACGAAATTTGTTGGTAAATATTCACAGGCAAATTTTGGATTTTCATTTACAGCAGTTGTAGGCAAAAAATGTCGTGTAGTATTTTTAGTGTATTATGTTATATATTTATTGCTGCAGTCAAATATGTAACTTGTGAAAAGTATTTACTTATCTCTTCACCGCTAACATAACCCAACCAACATGTTATCTTTACTTTGTGTATTTTATATTAAATCGATTATCAAATTTATTTTACGATTTTTATTTAAGCTAAAGTGTTTAAATTGTAGCAAGAGAAATATTTTGATTTATTTGTACAACCAAAATTTATAAGGAGGGCAGAAAATAAAGTATCATTCATATATTTTTATTTAGTGGGTAAAGGGTTCATTACCTTATCTTATAATACAATTTACAATATATGAGAGCTTTAAAACAGGTATTGCTTCTGCCTTCTGCTTTTTGACTCTTGATTATTTATTTTATGTTTGCACTTAGGTAAAATACCTCACCACCCCCCCGCGGGTTGTTCATCAAACTTGTGTGCCCCCCTCCCCCCCCCCCTTTTTAGAGATTTCTGGCTACGCCACTGCTTACCAAACCAAATCAATTTCAATAAGAAGCGAAAGCGAACGTAGCTTGTTTGGAGTTAACTGTCACCACTACAGAAATAGAACATATTTAAATAGAAGTAGTTTTGCGTAACGTGCGACCATGGCCTAAACAAAGTACTAAGTCGCAATAGTTATTCTTTGCCTTTTCCAGCTTTATTATTTTTTGCAATCTATTTATTAATTTCTAAGAAAAAAATCGCAACTATATTACTGGCAGAAAGTTAACATTTGTTTTTTAGTGTTAGCACCTAAATATGACAAATTTATGCGGTCATCTACACGCTTACTAAATTTTCTGGTAAATTTTCTCCATAAAACCAAATTAGCAAATTGCTTGATACTGAATGTTAGAAAAGTTTTGGGTCATCTTCGTATCAAAACTACTTAGTACAAAAGTTTGCTTTAGACCTTCATACTACTTGTTTAAATTCTACCCAGAGTATGTGGGACTAATTACTATACAGGTGCTTTTCCTCTTACTCTGCGTAAAATCTAAACAAGTCGCAATGGTGTACGTTCACAATAGTAGAGTACCTACATTTTGTTTAATATAGCTTTTAAAAAACACAAAAATACAATAAATATTGTATATAGTAAAAAACTAAATTGTTGTTAAAGTCTATGAAGAATATTTAATTTTTTATATTTAAAGTGAAAATATGTAAATCAAAATGTACACTTTAAACGCTGATATTACAAAGAATGTATGAGTTTAAAAAAATGGAATTTAGGCTGAAACGTTTAAAATTCTACTTTACGATTCCCAAATTATTATTTTGTACAACTAAGAAAGTAACACACATACATGCTAACTGAAATGAAACAGTGTCTTTAGCGTCCAAATGAGACGGTTATATTTAAGTGTTACCCATGAGAAGTTAACACCTGCGGCAAGTTGGCAACATTACCTCGCGTAGGAAGACAGATGAGGTGCTGCTACAGACAAAAGAAGTCGTAATCCATCTTCCTAATTGCGTAAGCCGGATTCCTGTCCTTTGTTTTGGCGTGAGACCGCCACACATAAGAAATTATACTGTTTTCCTGTCTCTCTCTTTGTCTCTCTTATTGTACTAATATGTTTTATTTTGCAGCGTGGAAAAAAAAATTAGATCCTCTAGCTTGTTACGGAAAGAAACTATAAAAAAGTCTCCTAGCCAGGTCATACCGAAATTAACAACGCTTGGTTCAGCACTTCTTACTGAGTATCACTTTTTTTTTTTTTTTAATTTTCTTCCTGGAATCGATTTTAAATGTGTAAAAACAATGGCCCCTTATCAGTCTCACGGAATGAGAAAGTAGTATGTAAGTTTCCAAAATTTATAGGAAAATTTTTTATTCGACTATTCAGACGATAAAATGTTATGTCACAGAGCTTAAAAAGTATGGCTAACAATGTAAGGATGAAAGTTTCCTTGCAGTATTACGTATAAAGCATAATACTCACTTTCCCTTTTCCTGTGTATATCTACCAATTACATGACGCTGTAAGAGGGCATGAAAATGTCCAACACATAGAATAATAAATTCAGTTCGATTTGTGTAGTTTTGTCTCTTGTGAAGGCGCTTAAAAATAAGGTTAGTTATTGAATAGAGAGATTTTGAGATTTCGGATTATTAATTACTCATTAGGATGATATCATCAGAGAGTTGAGCAACATTGACATGTAAGGTATGGGGAAAAAAAGGTCGCCCCGAGAATACCATACTGCCAACGAAAATGTGCACCATTTTATTTATTTATTTTTAATGTTTTAATTTTAATTTTTTAACTTTACCGAAAAGCTGTGCGCGGTACGGAACAAGAAATTTGCATTTTCCTTAAAAATGTATTGCAAAAATTAACCTAACCTTACTCAGAAGAGGATTCATGTCTTATTTCGTCGTAAGCTACGATTCAAATTTGTCACCTCCCCATGCACCCCTCAAACCCTATTTTCTAATGTACTAGTGGGGCTACAATTGTCACAGTTGTTAGAGCACTCGCCTCCCAACAAGGAGATACGGGTTTGATACCCGAGGGGGTCGACCTAGATTTTCGCATGTGAGAATCGATTCGGACGATGCCGGTGGTTGGCGGGATTTCTCGGTGACATCTCGATTCCACCGCCCCTCATTGCGGACCTATTCCATAATACTCACCTCACGCTACCCCTTACCCAAATAAGAGGTAGAGTTTTAAACAGAGAATAAATCTCCTGACTCACATGTATTCTCTCACCGAAACAAAATAAAAAATTTTGAAATTTCTTCATTCTGACGTCCTTCATATACCAGCGCATAGACAGCCTGCCCCTATGACACACTGGATCGCTCCCTAACATAACAAAATAATATAAATACTTTTTCGCTTACTTTTCGAAGGAGAAAGTGGACTTATGAGATCACTTTTCTATCTATGAGTCTGTGTGTGTGTCCGTTGGTGAGTGTGTCCAAGTATGTGTGTCCCCCCACCCCCTTAAAACTTTTGAACCAGTGGGTCGAGTTTCATCAAACGTTGTACACATATAGTACATTATAATCTGACTTGACTTTTATAAATTTCGTTCACGCCATATTCATGTTTTCAAAATGGCGACCATTTTAACATTTTCCGACAAAGTTAGATACTTAAGGAACCGTAATTTAGAATTTAATAAAACTTGGTGCACACATACTACACACAAAGTTGACTTGACTTTAGTATATTTTATTCATCCGTTGTTGATTTTATTAAAATGGTGGCCATTTTTATATTGTAGCATATTGTTAATTATCTTAGGAAATACTATTCAGAGTTTCACCACACTTAGCAAACATATACTACGTACAAAGCGGACTTTACTGTTGTGCAGTTAGTGTTTGTTCAGTCTATGTTTATATTTTAAAAATGGCGGCCATTTTTGTATTTTTATCATAGAATTTCATACCTTTGGAATTATATTTCAGAATTTCACCAAATTTAGTACACGTACACTTCATACAAATCTGACTTTACTTTTGTGTGATTCGTTCATCCTGTGTTCATTTTATTAAATGGCGGCCATTTTTATATGTTCAGCATAGTATTTAATATCTTAGGAATTCTTTTTGTCCCCAGATTTTTAACAAACTTGGTACACATATACTACCTATCAAAGAGGAGTTGACTACTGAGAATTTCGTTCATCCTGTGTTCATATTTTCAAAATTGCGACCATTTTTGTATTTTTATCATAATATCACATATCTTAGAAAATATTTTCCAGAACTTCACCAACCTTGGTACACATATACTACATACAAAGCTGAGATGACTATTGTGGTTTTATTTCATCCTTTTTTCATATTTTTAAAATTACGGCCTTTTTTGTATTCTTTGCATAGTATCAAATATCTTAGAAAATATTTTTCAAAATTTCACCAACCGTGTTACAAATAAAGTACATGCAAAACTGACTTCACTGTTGTGTATTTCGTTTTGCCTGTGTTAATTTTTCAAAATGGCAGTAATTTTTATATTTGTAGCATAGTATTACATATATTTAAGAAATGTTTCTCAGAACTTCACCAAACTTGGTACACGTATACCAAACCAAAAGCTGGCTTGACTTCTGTGTATTTATTTTATCCTCTGTTCATTTTTTTAAAATTACTGCTATTATCAAATTTTTAGCATAGTATTACTTATCTTAGGAAATATTTTATAGAATTTTATCAAACCTGGTACACGTATACTACATACAAAGTTGACTTGACTTTTCGCATTTAGTTCGTCCTGTGTACATATTAAAAAAAAACAGAGGCAATTTTTACATTTCTACCATAGTATTCCATATCTTAGGAAACGTTTTTCAGAATTTCACAAAACTTGCTACACATATACTGCGTACAAAGCTGACATTGCTTTTGTGTAATTTGTTCGTCCTGTATTCATATTTTCAAAATGACGACCATATTTATATATTTAGTATAGTAATACATATCTTATGATACATATTTTTTTTTTAATTTCATTAAACTTGGTACACAAATACTGGTCATAAACCTAACCTGACTTTTCTATATTTCATTCATCCATATGTAATATTTTGGAAACGGCGGCTATATTTTATTAGTATTTATGATAGATAGACAGCCCAGAAACATTTTTCTCCAATTAATTAAACTGGTTATTGGAATGTTACTTTGCTAGCTAACTTATCTTGAGTGTATATCGCGTATCATACGTCTAAATCAATATTATTACTTAATATTACTATATTACGAAAACGATTGTAACTTTCAGGGTTAATTTACACCAACATTGAGGAAAGTAGGCTTATCAATTATACTGGTAACTTCTTGTTGTCTACGTCTTTTTGTCGGCGCAATTATTCTACACTTTTCATCCACATCAAACTCTGCGAAGGGTAGTTCTTGTAGAATTATGATAACAAATGTTATTTAAACGTGAACGACATGGAACGTCCTATAAAAATTAGGAAAAATGTTTTTTCTTGTCTATTGCTGAACGGACTGATGTGGATTCGAAATATTAAAAACAAACTAACAGAAAGCGCTGGTAAGTTATATACATCTGTGCGAGTTTACTTACTAACACATTGTTAATGGTCATAGTTTTTAGTGATGGACTGTATATTAATTTAATTACACAACGAAGATTATCATGTCTCTGTTACTCGCCTTAATGACTTAAATAAATACCGTTTAAGTAGGGTGCCCGAGGGCAAAGATATCGCACTCCTGTTGCAGAGTTACGAATGGGAGCTAGTAGTTTGCCCTAGAGGATGACATAAAATGTGTCCCTATAGTGGAGTAAGTGAAGAGAATTTGGTCAGCATTTAACATCTAGACTTTAAGGGGTCTCATTACCTGCTCTTGAAATGCGTTGCAGCGAGTTACGGCTATTATTTTCTTGACGTAACTACTTAACGCGCATTGTATTTGTATATCTGCGAAAAGAACTCACACTTCAAATTATGTCGATATAGTTTTAAAAATTTACTACATCAATTTCGGGCTCTTTAAATTGTCTAAAATGTTTTTTTTTTTCAGACTACCATATCTGTGAAAATAACAACCGGATTCTTAAAACACAACTATAGAACCAAGTGTTAGACTCTGAACTATGCTGGCAACAAATAAAAGAATTTGGTCACACCTTAAAGTCTCATAGGGAAAAATGATAATTGTAAAACACTGCACGCCAGCTGAGTGGCTCGCACGGAGAGGCGATAATGTAGTACGTATGTCGGTCAACGGCGAACCTACCGCTCCTGCCTCACACTCACAAACGCAGCTTATCTAGGGAGGCCCCTTAAGTGCTGGTGAGGGGTTATATGGTGTGAGTATGGTGAGGCACCGGAATGAAGGTGCAGGGGAAACGGGAGGTCCCCGAGAAGACTCACCGACCGGCGGCATAGTCCGGCATGATTCCCACATGCGAAATTCCGGGAACCGACCCCGTCGGGAATCGAGCCCGGATCACCTTGGTGAAAGGCGAGTGATCTGAACTCTCTCTTCTTTGTATTAAAGAGGCGCCGGAATGAGAAAGGTACAGGAAACGGGAGAACCCCGAGAAATCTCACCGACCAGCGGTATCACAACTTCATGACTGAGGACAATGTCCTGCTGAACATAAATGACACAGGGAGTGTTACAGGTGGTCACTGAATCATTTAACTTTTAGTATGGTTAAAATGTTAGATCAGTTTAACATATTCACCAAGAATAATTCAGTATTTCAAGTTGATAATAAAATACAAAATTCATTACTGTAAACGAGGAAGACTTTGGACATGTAAGGTGACTTTGATGCACTATGATACAATTATTATTTTCTGTGCGTGTCAACTTTGGGTAAATATTAATTATATCTCAGGTAGACGTCCATTATTAAGGCGCCCGCCTGGTGGCCGTGTGTTTGTGTGAGTGAGGCACGACGCCAAGGGCGATGTTGACCTGTTTATCTGGCGCGGTATCGCCTCTACCGCAAGACACTGAAACGGCATGCAGTGTATCGTAGGACACTCGCCTGACTGACACTTTCAGTGATGACCCCATCTTTTTACTGGTGGAAAGTTTTAAGTAAAGTCCAATACACCTGTCCATTGTAGTTTCACAAGAATCCCTTCAGTAGTTGTTTAGATATAGTAGATTGAAAAAGCCATTTTTAGTACTTTTTAGCTGCTCTGAAATGGTCTTTCTAACTACTATTCCGAGGTCGTTTGAAGTGTTAGTTCTTTTCGTAAATCCACACATTAGAAACACGTTTAGTAGTTTCTTAGATAAAAACGTTCTGCTAGCACACTGCAACGCTGGCTACAAGCAGGCAGGCGGGCGCCTTAAGGATGTATCTTAAGTACCGTTCTTTACTGATAGCTGCCATAAGTATGTATATGTAATGATAAAAATCACCCCAGCTTACAGCATCAGATATATTAGTATACGGCCAAATAAATTACTTCCGAGCGCACTGAACAACCCGATCGCATTTTCCGTGACCAAAACCGGTGACATTTCAACCACGAGACGCTATGAGTTGTAACGACAACGAGCCATTATTCACGTGTTTCGTCACCAAAGAAGAAGAATGGATGAGAAGGACAATTACGGTAAACGTGTCGCTCGACTTTTTCACGTTCTTTTAGTATATTTGGTCTTCCGTTTAAAGTGCATCACTACTCGACTTTCACTGCGATGAACATCTCCGATAAATCGCCGTTGGATCTCACGCCTGCACGCCCGCAAGACGAAGTCATAAATTATCTTTGTTTATTTGTTTGTGTATTGCGTATCCATTCAGGAACATGTTCTTACAAGCTTAGGTAAAGAGTGCATGGTATATAATTCAGCGCTGAAAGCACCAGTTCAGAATTGTAGGTTTCTCGAAGCCATTTTGCAAATATCATAAACTGTAACCCTAGACCACGGTGGTAGGATAACAGGTCTGGACACTCTCCTATCTACCAATGTATTTTGCTTGACCCCCTTGTTGTTTGGCTGCAGTCCGTCAAGCTACCGAGAATATTGCGTTTTATTGGCGCTTCAGTTAGGGCGGTTGGAACCAAACTCCACCCACTTTTTTCCATTGTTAAATTTATAAAGTAAATAAAGATTGCTGGAGCCTTTTCTTAAATTTTTGAGCGAAGGAAGTATTTCGTGAATTTATAAATAATACGTTTTAATAAATTGTTTATCTTAGTGGGAATGAAGTGGGCGGAGTTTGAGTCTGACCGCCGTAACATCAGCGCCAATAAAACACAATATTCTCGGTAACTTTGTGAACTACAGCCAAACAACAAGGGGGTCAAGTTTCCAGGCGAGTGTCCTAGACAATTGTTTTGCAAAACTTTCAGCTCAAAATTTTTTCTCGATTAACGTACATTTGAAGAACATTTCTCTGGCACCGGAATTTCGTACATTTAATAGCGGCGCAAGATATCACGCATAGAAAATGCTTCATTCTGGGTAAATGCTTAGTTATAAATAGATTTTCGTCGATTTCGCGGATTCACCTGCCAGCAGCCTAGATTTCTCTACCCTATACACGCACCGGCTACAATCGATTATTCATCGGCTTCTATCATTACAAGCTGATAGTAAGCGATAGTCGCACGAATAATTTCGTTATTTGTTACTGGTTTGCAGTCGTCAAAGGCGTTTCGTGACAGCTGCCCGCTAATCGCAGACATCACAATGAAGTATACTATCTTGGCGTCCAACCTGACCTGGAATGTATCTGGGAAATTGACGTACCTCTAGTTAAAAAGTTAGCAAATATAATTATCAAGGATTGCTGTTTTGTAGTTTTCCTTCATTGATCTTCAAAAAGTGAAGATCTCAATTGTATAATTCAGCGTTTATTTATCTATCACGCCCTCTTAACAGTTAGCTCCTATATTATTCGACTGTGATGAAATTTTATCGGGTTGTTGAGTGTAGCCCGTGAAGTTCCTGACAAAAAAAAACCTATATACATGATGTTCGGGAACGAATGGTCGTAAATCACATGGATGGTAGATATCGTGAAAAAAAAAGTATCACTTGTTGGAGAACATTTGTCCGAAAATTACACCCTGCAAAGGTGCAGGAACTAACGCAAGTGCGGGATTTTGAAAAGCGCACGCTCCGAGGCGCCAATCCAGTGGCTGAGAGGATGCGTCATAGCCCTGCAATCACGTATCACGTGACGATGAAGGGAGGAGGGAGGGCAACACACATGTTCCTGCATACAGAGTGCGAGGCAACATGTTTCGGCGCTGCAACGCCTGCGTTGAGGTAGGAGGGCGGAATTTCGAACATACGTAGGTAGTAAATATGTGCTTTGTTTGACACACCTACTCTGCGCATGCGCCGAAAAACCTACCACCCACATGAGTCCTATAATTTTGTTTTTAATTTGGGTGCTATTGTTCACCCAGCGCTGACCACGCGTATTAATTGGTTGTACATTATTGTATCAATGTGCGAAAAGAAAACACACTTTGGACAATGACGAAATGTCGTTGTTATAACAAATGTCCATTATAAACACTCTTACAAAGCCCTTCCGGCGCAGATAAAAACGGCCTTTTCGGACAGCCGTACTTCAAAATGCACTGAAGGAATTCATGTTGAACTCAGATTACAACGTGCACTGAACTTAGCTACGTATGTTCCACCAATAAAATTACATGGTCACCGTTTAAAGTCTCATAGTAAAAATGCTTCGGCGGGAATTTTGCACACTACTACATCGCTTGGCTCGTTGTGACGATGCAGCATTTGATGCGCATTTCTGAATCGCCCTTATAGCCCCGTCGCTTCTGAGCCTCTTACGCGCAGAAACGCGGCGCTCTTCAGCCGTACTAACTACAATATGTTCCAGAACGAGTTCATTTTACTGTAAGTTCGGATAACGTACTTCGCGAACGGCCCGACGTCATTCAAGTTACAAGATTCCATGTCAGCATTATTGTTTCAAATCCTTTTCCTCACGCAAAGCCTTGATATATAATTCCCCGAAAATAAAGTATTAATTTTAGTTTGGAAAATTGTCTTTATGAACTGTAAGGAAGGGTTCTCATTCGTGTATATTATATATAAATTAAAACAATTTCTCATGTACCCTATCTCCGTGATAATCACGTGATAACTTTCGTAACCTAAGACTTTTTTTTTTCAGTTCCAACATTTCTTGTGATGGAGAGTTAAAGTCGGTTTTACGTCTCTTCGACAGCGAGGATGTTAGAGACGGTGAGACACAACTTCACACAATGACACGATGTACTGGACACTATACGTTCAAAGTCTTTGCTTAGGAACCATCCCAGCATTCGCCTGGAGCGATATCTAAGGGGAAACATTGAAAACCCAGATTAGGAGTCTGGAATTGGGATTCGAACAAGTGATCTACCAAATACGTGTGCAGCGTGTTATTATTGCGCTACTTCGCTCAGTGAAACGAATAACAAGTGGGCAAAGATGCTATTACCGAACTCCCCCCCCTTATATATATATATATATATATATATATATATATATATATATATATATATATATATATATATATAATTTATGTTACTTATGTACAGTGTGCCGTTTGTTAGCACATGCTCATTTTTTTTGTCGAGTTCGTCTATTCGTAGTGGTAGCTAGATATATTATTTTTATTTTGGCAAAGTTACTCCACCCCAGCACTGGTGATTTCTTTAATCTTCGGTGAAATTGTAATAATAGTAAACTACTTATTATTAAATAAAGAAAATTTCAACAATTATTTACGTGCAGTTAATGCAGTGTGGTATAATTATGGAACAGTTCTTGTGTAATACTTCTGACCAACTCTTATCATGATCTGATCATACTTGTTTTCAAATGAATCAAACAAAATTTTTATTGCTAAAATTTGAATTAAAATACCATGTTTTGATTATTAAAACACGTGTGTGTTTTAAAATATTATGTTAGGAAATATTGTTCGATACTGTCGAAATACTATTTTGGTAACATCAAGTAGCTACGACTCTATGCCGGCCTATAACCTCTAGGCATTCCTTTGTCTCGACCTTGTTGTTTCTTACACATCATGGCGTGAAGATCAACCGAAGGCTTAGTGCTCGTTATTGTTTTGTAATGTCGTAATCCGACAAGTTTTCCGCCTAGGGTGAGTTTATTCTTTCAATGTATTACCTTTGCGCCCTAGTGTTACTTTGTTTGTATAGCGTTCATCTTTAAAATAATTTCTTTGCTTGTTTAATGTAGCGGTCCCCGCCACGCGGTTTCAACTCTTTGCTATGTAGAAGGAAAGGAAGCCTATCCAGTATTTGAGGGATTTGGCTTGTCTACATCTTCCGATGTAGAAGTAACAATATTTCTACTCGTCCTTTTGCTGTACCGTCATCGGTAGCCATGGACGAGATGGAGAAGTAACATCATTCGGCGGTGGCAAGAGTGTCCCCATGAAGAACAGCCAGGAAAGTCCAGCCAATATATTTATTTTCCTTCTCTCGTCCTAACTACTTGATGTGCACACAGCACTAATTATTAAAATTTGAGACTTTCTTTTATATTCGATCACAACCTCTGCAAAATTAATTGAACAACGAAAATTGAAAATTTGTTAAAATGTGTAATATTAAAATTTAAATCAAGTAATTTGTTTTTTGTTGGGGATCCCCTTGTTTAACTTATTTATTATGATATTCTTAAGCCATATGTGCTTTCCTTGATTTGTTAATGTACCGTATTGGTTCATCTACATACACCAAATACTCATTGTGCAAAGAATTCATTGTTATCTAATCAACTAATCAAGGCATTAAAATTTTTTCTATCTGAATTATTACAATTATATTTACTAGACCTAACTCATTTCATAAAGTTTAATATACAAAGGCTCTCATGCTCCTAAATTAAAAAAATTAATTAATTTTTGGATGGTTTCTTAAATGAATAATCTTTAATGTGAAGTACTGGGGAAAGGAGGCTCGGCCCTTTCTCTGACCTTGAATAAGGAGCACCGATCAACAACTTGTGTCCACGTTAGTGCTGTTTTCCCTTTTCTTTGCTTAACTGGCCTAGGAGCTGTCTTGATTGGTTTACCGTATTGGTTTACCCTTCCTGGACCTCCTAGGTTGGTTGGTAATGTTTGGGGGGAATTCCACCAAGCAGTAAAACAGTATGTTTACATCTTGAATTCTGAGTAATATTATTTTGATTATCGTGTAAGTTTCCTGCATGTGATTAGATAAATAAAACTAACCAGCGAGGTCACACTTCCGTACCTATGTTTTTCAGTCTTAAAACGTAAAATTTTGTTAAATGAGTGAAGAATGTTTATTCCTTATTTACCACGGTATACTATGCCTTCCGCATACGGCTAAGAAATGTGACAAGCTAGAGGCGGTTATTTAAAGTAACTTGCTGAATGTGGTAGGTTTACTCAGTCAAGCGTACAGATTTTCGTCGATCACCAGGTTATTTATAAAGGCCGGCAATCCGTTCAGTATTTTAAGATGGCGTGAATTCAAAATAAGTTAACATATACAGTTTATTTGTTAACCAATTTGCTTAACTCTTATAACACGTAAGATTTCTATAAGTTATTTATTTGTTTTACGTTTCATATTCGTTCCGTGCTTCTGTCATCGATTCTTTGTTTCCAATAAATTAACCTTTACGTTGTTGCTGGTTTTTATGTCCACTGCGTTGAACTTTGTATTGCATCTTTGGAAAAATGAGCTGCTAATACAAGCCTACCCTGCTCTTGAGCAAGGTAGCAGGAGTTTATTGAGAAGCGGAGCTCGTGATTTATTTAACACCTGAAAACTGCATTAGTGTTAGTAGGTCTGCATGTAACCTTTACTATGAAGTTGTGCTGTACCAAAACTATACTAGTGACTTAAGCGGATTGGCAAATGTTACGTATTTATTTTATTTAAATTTTTTATAGTGCATTCTTAGTTTATCTACACGTTTTAAGTAGCATAATGTGATTTGAAGTTTTGCATATTAATTGGTTTGTTTTAAGTCCCCTTGAACATATTCATTTACGGCATCTACAAAAAGGAAAGTACTAATATTAACGTGGTTCTTACTTACGATAGTTAAGGATATTGGTATTAATAATGACTTGAGGTTTATGTCATCATAATTCAAATGATTTTCCTGTAGTGACTGTAAAATACCCACAGAATAGTTTTATCTCAAAAATGAAATTTTCGTTACAAAACATTGTTCATCTCTAGTCAAGTATTGATCAGAAAAATCAGTGATGCAAGTACCGTAAGTCATTCGAAAAATACTTTACTTTCGTTCTCTCTCATCGATTAAGATATGACATAAAACGCGTGTCTGTAACTGGCTTTCTGAAAATGTGCGTGAAAAACTAAAAATCCGCAAAAGTCTCATGATTATAGATGATGGTATATCGCGGGAAAACTTGACACACGTTCAGTTTACCAGAATATTACTGGCTTTGGCTTGTACTTGGAGCTACTACCCTATTTTATTGAGCCAATAAGAATCCCGATATTGTAATATTTGATGTCTGTTATTGATCTGCAGTCAGCTACGTTGTGTCAGACGTATATCACCGAATCATATATATTGTAATAAATTACAGTGTTTTCAAGGGTATGTCGGCACAATACATTTTCGCGATATAACATCTCTACTCATGATTGCAGTTTAAGATACCAACTGCGCTGTTAGGAGTCGACATTTCAAGCAAGTAACTGCAGTGACCATTTTGCCAACTAATACGAGCAATTTAACAATTTTTATTTTTATTTGTACCAATGCGCATAAGTACGCTGTCTTCCTTGTTGTCCTGGCGAGAGACATAATATGGATTTACACGCTTAATTATCTTCGGTGGTGCCCAGTTACCTTTAACGATATCACTTTCGGAAAATCACATTTTATGCACAGATAAGCGGAAAATATTGACACGGAAATAAAAATGTGGAGGAAAATGTCTTAAGAATAGGCGTTTTAGAGTGTTTTAGGTGTTTTCGGCATGAAAATACTTCTTTGCATACAGTTTTTAGGGATGTATAAAACCGCCCAAAATACTCTTCAGTAGTGAGGCCACTGTGACATGAACAAACACTTCACTGGTGGCGTATATGTTGGTACGACGTATACTGGGACTAACCTAGTCAATTCTACTAAAGATTGGAAAGATCAATGTTAAAAGTTTGGCACAGGGAAAATGTCTACCACTTGAGCGCTGGTATTGGTAAGAAGTGCAAACTGGCCAAATACAAAACTTTCCTGAATTTTAAGTTAAATGACGTTGATAATTTGGAAGCAAAAATTCGGTTGTTTTTTACTTTGAAATTAAATTAAATGGTTTATCTCTTTACCACGTCTAGTTAAAATTAACTTTACAACGGTTTCGTATTTTATTAGGTACGTTAGTGACTGCAGCGCAACTAACGGCATACATTTTCCCATAAGAAAACCCTTTTTCGTTTCAACCTGTAATATAATCAACATTAACCTAGTACAACTTTACATGCAAACCCCTATCCTTTCGTCAATGTTCTGGGGTAGACGGCACCTTTAAGAGTGTTCACGTGGCAAAAATGCATAATTTTATATTTGCGCTACATATATGCTACGTTTGTCTACATTTTTCCAGCTGTGATAATATTTTAGATCGTATAGTCTTCCCATGGCGGCTTGTCAAAGTCAAAATTTGCAAATTAACGGGACGTAGAGAGAAGAAAAACCGACTTACTTACTAAAATGAAACCGTTTACACTGGAATTAGATATTATGGGTCGTATGCTAAAAAAATTTAAAACACACGATGAATCTCCTTTGTTGAATAAAAATAATCTGAAAATAAGAAACATTTACTTCATTTACGGTAAATTAAAAAAAAAATACAATAAAAGTTTGCTGCGTGTTTTAAATCTTTTAGAATAAGGTCCATAATATCTAATTTCAATGTAAATTATATCATTCGAGTAAGTCAATTAGGTTTTGTTATTTATATGTTCCCGTAACTTGAAAATTTTGATTTTTGACAAGTCGCTATGGAAGACTATGGGAAGTAAAAAAAATTCACAAGTGGAAACATGTTGTCAAATGTAAAGTATATAAAACTAATACTACGTCGCACAAATATAAAATTATGCATTTCTGCCTAGGTGGATTTATTTTGCGGGTTCGAGTCCAAGAAGTGCGGAGAGGTAATGGCGGCACTGTAAGCACCTCATCGTAGCCTCTAGGTGCACGTTACTAACTGGCGTGCTGTCTTCTCGTCGATAACTCGTCTGTATGAGACATTTAGTGGTGACCCTGACATATGAGCGAGAGATTTTGGTCAGCGCTCAACGTCGAGGTCTTTAGCTCTGGTGGGTTGGCGTGATGTGAGTAGGGAATGAAGGGGCGGGGAAAACGGGCGATCCCCAAGAAAACCCGCCGACCAGCGGCATCGTCCGACACGATTCTTACATGTGAAAATCTGAGGACCGCCTCCACCGGGAGTCAAACCCGGATCGCCTTTGTGGGAGGCTAAATGTCTGACCTCTCGGTCACCGCGGCCCGGCCCTGACATAATACGTAATATTTGAGATTAAGTTATATTTCACGGGCTTATACTTTTTCTTAATTCTGAGCCAAAGTATTATGCTTCTAAAGGACAAACTATAACATTGTCCACATTTTCAGTCGCAAGAAAGGGCTTTAAGGCCGGTATTCCTAAACAAAAAGTTAGGGGCTACATAAGCACTACCATCTCAGGCGCCAGAAAAGCAACGACAGAGACCTTACTCGCTGAGCGTATTCCTAGACGTGTTTGCGCCGTGTCCCAAGATGGTGTCAGGTACGTCACGGCTTATTATTCGCCGGCCCACGCGAGACTAGAAACAAATGAAGGCGACGATGAGCGCTGACGACTTACCATGTCTATAACAAGAACACGTTAAACTTTGTACTTTGGAACGTATTATTTAGCATTTGAATTTGTTTACAAAATAATTACAGTAACGAAGAGATAAAAATCACGGATTATAACGGTAACAATTAAAATATTCATTAACTACTTCTTGTTAAAAGTTAAAACAGTAGGTACAGTAGCCACGCGATCGCTGTGTTTCCGTTCATATTTTTATGTTGATTATGACCTGAAATGTTATATTAGCATATTATTCGGACACGTAGAATTATATTCAAAACATAATTCGGAATCACTCTTAAACTATAATATATTATTACGGCGCAACTAAATACTAAAAACTAAGGTATTGTCACGGTAACAGTGGCACATAAATTAGGTCTCTCATCACCTCTAACACACTAAACTGACAAGTTTTTTTCCCTTTTGTCACAGGCTATTACTTGATCATACTTCAAGCAATGGCTCTATCATTTCATTGAACACATATCTCTAGCAAAGTGAAATTCATGCTTCATTCGAAACTTTGTTTGTATCCAGTAATTTCATTTTGAAACAGTCTCTAATAACCTGGGTGTCGACGATACGTAAAGCTCACTTACCTTACCTTTTGTTTTTGAAATATATGAAATAAAAAGGCGTTTTTGAAAATTTTCGAAGGCTTCAGAATAAAACTGATACAGCGCGCGAGCGGTTTTAAAATACGTTGCCTGTCAACTGTCAACGTCTGAAATGTGCTTTTTTACAATATGTTGATAGTAAATATATCGCAGATGTTTAGTTTCTAAAAAAAAACATGTTTTTTTTTGTGATGTAAAATGTTTACTGATTACGATTTTTTTGCATGATTAGGGCAATGTGGACAAATTAGAATGCCTATATTAATAATGTTTACACTGCGTTATTGTTATTTTATATGCATCAAAATGAAAAGCGAAGATGCATTAATAAATTTTAATTGAGTATAACGTGTTGTTACGAGCGTTAAAAATTATCCCGGAAAATTAATTGTTTAAAATTGTGTCATTTTAATATCTAAAAAACACAAAATAAGATATGTGCATCTGAACGTGACGACAAATTTCTATCGTTCAAGACACAATATTTGTTGTTTTAATGTTAGCAAAAAAAAGTAAAAAATCTTACTCACAGAACGTAAAACATTCAAAAAAATAATTTTTACATATGTTTTGTATGTTATTTACAGCGAAAACCAATTACTTTGTACTCTTTACAACTAGTTGATTATAACATCGTAACGGTCTAATATCATGTTATTTTTGTGTAGAAACGATATTTCCTAAAATTAAAGTAATCGCACTACCACTAATAATATTCTGTGTAATATAAAAAAAAAATAAAAAAAACTTTGGACTAGCTGGGATTCCAACCCGAATAATTAGATTACCGACCGAGCGCCTTGCCACCTTTTTTTTTTTTTTACCTTTTATTTTCTTTTATTTCTT
>PNEQ01073230.1:0-17000 GCA_003012365.1 Medauroidea extradentata | reverse complement strand
GTGCTTTCTTCGGTAAGGGAAAGAAGCAAGCATGGAACATCATCAAGAACGATGTTTCCATTCAAAGAACAGTAGATGTTTTTACATGTCCTGACGCAGACAAGAAGGACGTTATTTCAGCTGGAGAAACGTTTGCAATGGCATTATATCAGGGGCATGATAACTATTCCACTTTGGATGAACTGAGAGTTTATATGTATACCTGCAAGATAGCAAAACTGCCTGTTAGCGCTTCTTTCCAGCTAGCCTCTCTTCCACCAACAAGTGCTGCATGTGAACAGCATTCTCTTCGGGTTTACCTACAGGTGCAAGAGTAATTGGGTCATTCATTAGATACTGTTATGTGGGGATGGAAAAGGGTTAGTGGCACACTTGTTCCTGTAACCACATCTCTTCCTTCAGCTCCAGAACAGCTCTTGAATTTGATATCGTGTAACTGTAAAAGTTAATGCAGCAGCAGATGCGAGTGTGTGCGGGCTGGACTGCAGTGTGGTATAATGTGTGCCAAATGTCGTGGAGCAGCATGCACCAATGTTGGTTTCAATTATGGTTCTGATGAAGAGGACTTGTAAGGGGTTAAATTCATTAATATGCAATTAACGAACATTGTATGATGTTACGTCTATATTCACTATTTAAATACTTTTCTTGAAGTGATTGAATAATTGGCTTACATGTCTTATTGCCATTTACTTAATACATATATGCAGTACATAAACAATTATAAGTAATTAATTATTCAACATAATTCTTACGACATATCGATGCTCAATATTACTGGTGCATTTTAGTTATTTGTGTTTATTATCCGAGCTTAGATATGTCGTAAAATATTAAACTAACCATTTCAAAGCTAACCAAGTTTTAAAAAAGTTTATTCTGGCTGATTTCTGCCTACTGGTGGGTGGTAACTGATTTCATGCAATTTGTAATTGTGTACATCCATGCATTGATTACATATCATGTTACAAATTTTTACGGTGTATTTGACAACAACGAATAAAATAAGACAACGTACCTTTTACTTCACATTTCGGCCAAATAACGATACATTTGAATGAGAATTTTTCGTGCAACAGTCGTGATATAGATATTTCGGCACTTACGCCTTTATTGCATAAAAAATTATGACGCCTGCATCTGAGAGATGGGGACTTTTCAGGATCAATTTCTAACACCCAAGAGAAGGTCTGTGTCAAATTTCAAACCTACGTTATTTTTATTTATGTTGAAATACTATAGGTAATATTTAACATAAATTGCTCTGAATTCCTTTGTTGCGCAGTTGTTCGTTGTGATCCTTATTATTTCAGCAAATAATTACCGCACATAAATGTTAGACCCATCATTTTAAAGCTTATAAAATAACGTAAAACTTTTATCCAGGTTTATTCCTGCCTATCTGTAACGGTTTTTGTGTACTATGTGATTTTATAAGGGATTAGTATTTTTCAGTTCCATTAATAGATTATGAATCAGGTTAAAATACTACTTTTGTGGTGTATAATGAAACAAAAACGAATGATTAATGACTAAGTGCCCTTAACTTTAAATTTTGACCAAACTACGATACATTCGAATCAATATTTTTCACGCAACAGTCGTGATAGGGATATTTCGGCACTTACACCCTTATTGCATAAAAAATTATGACGCCGGCATCTGAGAGATGGGGACTTTTCAGGATACATTTCTAACACCCAAAGGAAGGTCTGTGCAAAATTTTAAAACTACATTAATTTTTTTTAGGTAAAACCCTAAAATGCCTGGGCTATAATAAAAACATCTGTGAATCTCTGTAGAATCTCCAATAAAATTCTCTTAACTGTTCCAAATACATATCTTAAATCTAGCACTTCATATAAATTATTACCTTCATAATTCTCACGAAAAGAATCAAAATAACTCAACTTCTTATCGCTACCTACTTCATTGCTCAGGGACTCGGTTTCATTGACAACACTAAGAGAGTTAACTTTGCTCTTATCATCACACTAGATATTGTACATGTACATTGTATTGGAATCATTCACTGGGCTCGACTTACTTTTAAGGCCTCCTAAGAGACTGATGCAACCTACTACACGTACTTGGGGAATCTTAACTTGATCATTAGACTTATTTATTAAAATAATGGGCCCACTTAGATCATCCGAAATCCTCACTACACACATATCTACTTTCACGGCTTCAGGCACCGGCAATGGCATAACATTAACATCTCTGCCTAATAGATCGTTCGGCAACACTTCTTTTCTTGCTTCATAATGATAATTACTAGAATTCGTGGGGGCTTCCTCGCAAACAACAGGGGCAACTTCCTTACCAAAGGCGTTAAACGATAAGCTTGATCCCCAGTATACAAGCAGAGTAGCAACTTTTCCAGCAATGACTTTGATTATATATTACAGAGGTTGCGAGTTATAGGTATAGCCAATGCGGACACTAGGTACACCATATGTGTTAGCATTGTACAGTAGTAAACTAAAAGTACCTTATTAGATTTTCATAAATTATGTTAGTATTGTTAAAAATCAGTGACGTAGCCAGAAAAAAAAAGGGTGGAAGTGGATAGGGGTGCGAAGTCAGTAGAAACAGTACATTATGTAACTTGTAATGACCATTGGTAAGGGGGAGTGTTAGACAATTATATTCTAATTTCAGTTCTTGAGCCATAACTTTTATTCAAACTGTATTATCAAAATTTTCTCTTCGACAACGTATAGGATATATTCTTGGTAAACTGCTTGACATAAATAACAATGGACTCTTTCATTACTTAGTCATGCAGAATCATTGAAAAATAATTATAGGTTAACTTTTAAGAGTTATCTTGCAATGATTATGCATGACAAAGTAATGAAATAGACCATTGTTATTTATGTAAAGCAATTTACCAAGAATAAATCCTATGCTTTGTCAAAGAGAAAATTTTGATAATACGATTTGAATGAATGTTATGGCTCAAAAACTAAAATACAACAAAATTGTGTATCACTCCCCCTTAAGCTGTGAGTTGCGTGAAAACAAAGTTTTTGTGTATCAGAATTATTATTTTTTCCATATGTAGTTAATCATAATAAAGCTATTTGAAAAGGCAGGTGAAGCATAAATATCATTTACAACACATTGCTAAATTAAATATTATAATTGGGAAGAAAAACCAGGCGATATGGTAGTGTTTACTGTGAAGTAGTTGTTACCAGAAAGTTTTCCTTTAAGAGTTTCGAATAAACGCAAAATAGGTAAATATGAAGAATATGTATACTGGGTAAACTACTGATTTTAGAGGTATAGTTGACAAAAAATGTTTCTGTAGTTGTCAAAATGGGTTAGGTAGGCTAACCTAACCTTGCATTAGGTTATGGCGTATTCCAATTACTGCACCCGAATGCTCCCGGTGCGCTCCCGACGGGTGCCGCATGTTCCAATTACCGGAACTCCCGTTGGGAGCATTCGGATTTTCGTATTCCAATTGAGAGTTGCACTCGATGGGTGCGCACCGGGAGCAGTTTTTGCCGCACTGTCTCGAGAGACGGTGCGGCAAATGAGTGCAGTTATGGCGGCGACCTGTGATTGTGTAAACAAAAGAAAATGTTTTTTGTGGGGAAAATTACGCAATTATATGACTGTTCGGAACTTAAAAAATGCAAAGAAGTTTATGTGACGCAAACATACAGTGATTATTTCAATACATTTGTTCGTTATTAAAATTATAGTTAGGTTAGTAGGATCGAGTTGTCTGCACATTTATTTACCGATAGATCAAGAAGAAAATGTGTAGTAAAGTAACCTGTCAAATTCTGTAGGGTTAAATTTGGGCTGTTTTGGAGTACCTATGGTTAAAGAATTTCGCGTTTCAAGTTATTCGTTACCACAAATGTTTTGCACTGTAAATGTGCCGTATTCCAGTTGTTGGAGCATAAACAATACACACTCGTTGGGGGCAGTCACGTGACTATTGCATATTTTCAGTTTTCGGGGCGCACCGAGTGCGCCCCTGGTGTGCCCCCGGAGCAGTCAATTGGAATACGCCATTAGATTACAGTACCTAAACGAACCTATCAAAAAAAAATTTCCTGAGACTATTTATTACCACCCTAAAATAATTTTCCATCAGGAAACTCTGCCTCTGATTCTAATAGTCAAAACTGTTATGAAATTAGTTGTTACTGTGAACATCCTTCCACACCATTCCGGTAAACATAACCAACCCCTATCACAGTCACCAGTTCTTCCTGCAGACCTTTCCACTCCCTCACTGTCCTCACAAACATAGACTGTCTACTTCTTTCAGTTTCCCTCGAAACCCTCAGAGTCTCCCCTTAAATGTTACCTTAGTTAGCTTGTAGAGCAAAGTAAACTTCCTCACCCACACTCACAACTCATCACCTTGTACATTCAGACAAGTCATTACATTCTTTCCTCAAATAATTGATAACACAGAGGAACCTCTACAACATTTATTCATTTATTTTCATTTCACACGAGAGACTTGGTTACCTTGAGCAAAATGCTCACCAAGTGTAGGACTCGTCAGATAGTTGCATGACATAAACTTACAACGTTTGCAGGTATGTACATTACATTACAAGGTAGGTCTACAAAATATTTACAAATATAGTGCATTATTTATGCATACAGACTATATAAGGAGTAAAGTAACACATTGTACTAGATTGCTAATAATTGTAGCAATTGATACACAATGTGCAAGTGTAGAGCTAGCTAGAAGATGACAAAACTTCCAGTTACACTATTTCGTAATAATGTTACATTTAAAGTATGAGGAATAGCAGTAAACATGAGAGAAAAGAGATGTTGCTTCACATTAGTACACACATTTAGAGTAGTCAGTAGCAAGCACGTATGTACGTACATACATACGTGTAAATACTTTCCCACATATACATTTACAATACTGTTTTACATTAACATTAGTATGTACAAAACCATACTATAGCTAGATTTGTAGTAGTTGGCAGATATTTTAAATGTACTGTACAGTATCTAGATTACAGTAGTTTTATTGTGCTGTGTTAGCGCAGTGATTAGGATGCACATCTCCCACCAAGATGACCCAGGTTCGATTCCTGATGGGGTCTGCCATAGGTTTTTGCATTTGAGAATTGTGCCAGACAATGCCGCTTTCAGCGGGTTTTTTTTCCGGGATCACAAGTTTTCTAAGTCCCTTTATTCAGGCATTGCTTCTCGTTTTACCCTCATTGACTTTAAGGACTCAATGTTTAAAGCAGCCCCATCTCACATTACCACTATTCTACTGTAGGCCTACTCAATAATTCAACAAATATATAAATTTATGATTACTAGCAAGTTATATTGCAAATGGTTTCAAGCAATTTTTTTTTTGCTAATTTTCATTAAAAATTGTGAAATGTTTATTGTTTGTTCTCTGTAAATGTATTAAACACAGTTTTTGTTATATAGCCTACATAGTATGAATTGTGCTTTTGAGTGTAATATAGTATAGACCTACTGCCTCCAGAACAGATCACAGTGGTATGCTATGTAAGGAAGTTCTTACTTCTGCCCAATATTGAATGATGGTATTCTTGGAAACCTCTTTACAGTCTTCTGAGTATTCTAGAGCTTTGTCCGATCACTTTGCAGGAAGCATGTGTCAAGACTACCTGGACGCAGACAGCCCTGGGGTTAGACAATCTGGCCGGGAAACTCCTATATGCAGCCCCCAGGCTCAGGCTGAGAGAGTATGGACGACGATATTTCGTAGTCAGGTGACAGCCGTGGGGGTCTGGGTTATTTACTGTGCTGAATCACCGGCCTTCTCTAGAGTGGGTGACTTGGACGGAAGTGCATTATGTGACCCGATGCTGAATGAAGATATATGTCCCTCCCTACACCATATCAGAGTAGTGGAGCCTCAAAGGTCGTCAGTGATACGAGCCTACTGATAGTTACCAGGCACCAGAAAAATGACATCGGTGGTTTTCCAAGTTAATAATGCTCTTAAATTTTTGTTTCTGAAAGTTTAGTTGTTTAAGTGTGAAGCTGTAACTGCTCCAATGATTATATCTTAGGTTTTTTTTACATTAGTGAAGTTTCTCTATGTTTAAATTTTAGATTTATACATCTATATAACTTCAATTTGGCATTAGAGTCAAGACCATTTATGTTGTGACCTATCTTGTGTTTGAGATGTTCAACGTGTTTTATTTAGTTTGTATGAACATTAATGGTCTTGTGCAGCAGCAAGTTCGTTTTGTGTGGATATAAATTTTCCAGAATATTTACAAATACAGTAACAACCTTTTAAAAAGTTTCTGAAGGGACTGAGGAAGTTAAACTTATTAAAAGGGAAGAATTTTTTAGTAAGTACTTAGTCGTTTTGTAGTTCTTGTTTTCTTTTATCTGCCTGGTCTAAATTCTTAACATATTTGAGCTCTGCCTGTACTAGTACTAAACATTAAAAGCATGTTAAGTTAATTGATGGATTTTGTGATACAAATTTTTGGTAATTAGGCTGTATTTACTTCTTATAAAATCAATAAGTACTGTTCTGTATTATTTTAAAAGAATTTTAACTGAACTTACTGTATTAATTTTTTGTGTGATAAAAAACATTTACAGTACAGTACTGGAAGACAATAATGCTAGAAATGCTTTTATAACCATCATTCTCTTTTTGAAAAAGTAAACACGTGTTAACTAGCAAATGTACAACCTCAAATATTCTGGTTGACTTTATATGTAAGAATATAGTGAAACCCTATGATGTGGAGTTGATTTGACAAAATTCAATTATAGATGTTACAGGTTTTTAACATATGGCAGAACTGTAGACAATATTTGCTGTTTGACCACATAGTCTAAGAGTGTTAGGAGTTTCTGAATTTAAAAAAAAAATATTAAGTTAAGCCCGCTGCACACGGCACAATATTCCTTACAATATTGTATACTAGGAGTCGTACTTGCTAGGCTACTAGCTTCTCTAGCCTGCTACTAGCAGCCCTGCGAGCTCAGGTACTGGATTTGCCTAATTGCCGGCATCCAATTTTTTATGCGAGATGCACTACAATATTTAAGGAGCAGCCAATCAGAATTCATCAAAACAACAACACTAGAACTTTTGGCGTGCGCGAGTATTGATAAATATAAACATGGAGGGAAATAATTTTACGAAAGAGCAGTTACTAGTGTTAATAAATGCTTATAGAGAAGAGACTTGTTTGTATGTGGTGAAAAGATTAACTACCACAGTAAAAATCTTCGTAATGAAGCTTATTTTGAATTTGCTCCGAACACAATTATTTAGGAAGCCAGTATCGTGTGCAGGGAAAACTTGTATCGTACCTAGTACATCGGCTTGTAAAAGAAACTTGTAATGAATCCAGTACACGAATTTGTAAGGAAAATGGTACCATGTGCACACAGCTTAACACTAAAAAAATTGTTATACTCAATGCAAGATTAAAAAAAAAAAAGAACTTGTTATATCTTCTTATACAAGTACTTCATTCAAGTGACTAAACTTCAGATAATTGGCAATAAAGTTTCAGAATTAGCCTCTGTATTGTCTGGAGTAGAATATGCTGCAAGATAAAATATTAAGCCTTTGCATAAGGAATATGCATATGCGATAATACCTTTTTCTATACGTCACATGTTGTATTGTGCTGCAAATACCAACAATTTTTTATATGCAGAATTTTTTGTGCTTGACTGGCAACCTTATTAAGTGAAACCTTCAGAAATGTTAACAAATTTATGTATCCAGAAGAATTCTGTTTTAGACAGATTTTACATATTACAGTAAAAACATACTCTAGTTGTTTAGTGTGCAAACAATAGAAGGCTGTGTGAAGTTAATTAATAAAACTACCAATTAGACCACGGTATAAGGTGAGTTAGACGAAACTGATAGGCCTACAAATTGTTTCTGCACTTATAGGAATCTAAAATATATAAACTTAAATGTAAATGCAATGATTGTATTTTTTGGTTTATGTATAGTTAATAGGCTTAAGTACATGTGAAAAATATATTTTGTTGTATACTGAATCTATGTACTGTAAATAATTTTGTATTAGTGTGTTACTGGGAACTTATCAGACATTTCATGCTTTGATAGCTGCAAGGTAGCCTATCTTATGTGTAATTGTAAAATGTAATTATTTATTGTAGATTGCTTAACCTTCAATTATTTGTTTTGTCTTTATTCAATTATTTTCTTTGTCTTTAATGATGTGTATTTTAATAACATTGACACACTCCATATCTCTAATTAGGGATCCAACGGAGGATGCCAAAATAAATAAATAAAAACTGGAAAACAATTTCAAGTTTGTTAAATATTATTCAAAGTTACGTAATCACCTGGAAAAACTACTTGTGCAGTAACTTTATAAAAACAGCTCAGACTGTAAATATAAAAATTTCCTGAACTGACCAGCTTAAGAAGTATACATTTAGTTCAAACGTGTATGTAGAATTTCACGAAAATATTTTCTATTATTTCTTTCTTCTTCTTGCAATTGGGCATCAGCCCTGTGGCAAGGATTTGCTTAAGCTACCTCTTCTCAATTTTTCGAACCCATTAACCTTTTCCTAAACTCCTTCGCTCCCGTCATCCTAACCACATCCATCGCCAACTCATTCCAATCCTTTACCGTGCTCACCATCATGGTGTTTTTTCCTCTCGCTGTCCTCTTCCCCACCCTCTGTATCTTCCACACATGATCACCTCTTCCTCTGAATATACCTCTCTGTGTCTTGTCTATAGTTAAACAATGAATTGACTGTAATATATTCCTCACTTATTTTGTGGTTTATCTACAATAACACAGAAAGTATAGGGATCTTCACACTGTGACAAAATTAATAATCATATTGATTACGTAATAGTATGCAGTCGGATACTTGGCCATACATACACATTAAAGGATAATACATTTTCTTCGGTGGTTGAGACATTTAGTTCAAGAAAAATGTTTCATCTTTTGAAGTGCGTGTGCCTGTCTACAAGTACTGCATCATACTGTAAGTTTTTATACTTCTGTCTCTCATGTCATATTGGTGGCTTATTTGTCGCCATTATTTGATCTTATGTTTGTAATTTGTAATTACTTTCTGAAATTTAATAACTTATAATTGTGTACACAAAATTGTAAAAGAAATTCTCTGTACTTATTATGAATAAACACCATTAGGAAGGTAAGTTAGACACTGGAAGTTACATTTTCCAATTCACAGAAATACTCGCAAGCATGGAATCATAAAGGTTGGAAGAGGTCGCTAGGCTATCAGGGTAAACAAAAGACAGCACATATACTTAGAGACTGGTATTGTTAATAGAACACACAAACAAGGCACATTTCTTTGCTGAAATGTACATTGTGACGTTTTGCTGCTTAAAGCAGCAAAGTGTTGCGATAGATGTTTAATGTAAACTTATGTGACAAGTACCAGTCTGTAAGTAGGCAGCTTAGGGGAAGTTTTGTTTGACTACATCATTAATACTATCTCGGACCTTAAATTAAAATAATCTTTAAAACATAATGTTTTGGAAATGGAGGTTGTAATTAGTAAAAAGTCCTAGGTAAGCGTGCAGTAAGATCAGAACCTTTGTTGATCATGGTGGAGGTTGATGTGGCAGTTAGTCGTTCGCATCCCACTGAGATGACTTGTGTTCTATTCCTGGCAAAGTTAATTCCAGATTTTCATATGTGGGAGTCGAGCTGGACTATGCTGCTGTTGGCAGTTATCTCTACAATATCTTGTATTACTTTGTAATTTCATTCTTGCCTTTGCTCTTTTTCACCTCGCTGCACCCTCATCAGATCTCAAGACCTTGATGTTAGAATAAGAGCTGCACATATTTCTCACAATAGCCATTGTATTAACTTGTGTCAAATCCAAAAATACTTTTTGTCCAATTTGAAATTTATGGAACAATACATGTAATATTTAAGTATATTTTTATGTTTAGTAGCAATGTTTCGTACATTATTTTATATAGTAAGATACATCAACTTACATGGCATTCAAGTGTTCTGCAAATTTTGTACCATGACAAATATAAGGCAAAGTAGAATAGAGAGATGGCAATGAAGTTTTAGTTAATTTTAATTGCCCTTGTGATACCTTAACCGTTTTGCCGTGGAGTGTGTGACTGTTACGTCTACAGATCATGTGTACCTGAAGTATATAACGTATTTGCAAAATTACTGTACTGTAGCATAAGCCCAGGGCTGCCCCCGATTTAATTTCACATGTTAATAATCTACAGTGTGTGTGTGATTAATATATTTTTGTTGGCACTTATAATAACGTAATAATATGCATAATACAGTAGTAGCTGTCTTTCCAACAATGGTATCTGAAAATTTGTGTAAGTACAAATTGTAATATTATTGGTTAAAAGAAAGCACGTCAGTGGAAATTTATTCATATTTAAAGTAATTAATTTTCAGTGACAGTGTTATTTAAAATTTTAATGTTATTATTTAGCTGTAAATTATTTTGCAATATGTTTTTGGCAAAAATGTTCTATAAATTTTATTTAACAAAATTGTATGTTCTCTGTTAAAGCTTGGAGTGTGAGGACAGAGATACTGAGCTAACCTTTCCAAAAAACTGTTATATTTCAGTGCAAGACCGGTCTCTAAAAGAAGCCGTAGAGAAAATAAAAATATAATAACAGACTGTTTCTGATTAGCGGTATAAATTTTTAATTTAATGTATATTTCACTTAGAAACAAAATTTTTGCTTAATATAAACTTATGAAATTGGTATGAAAACTAAATTGTTCATGTTTGTAGCTATAGGTACTCCATATAATATGCAAGTTTAGGTAAATTTGACAGCAACTTATAGGCAATAATTTGTAATATTTTGCTGTTTGGGTCACTACACATGGCAAGCTTTGCAGTACAAATGCTGAAGTGGACATCTCAGCTTCATTAAAAAATATCTTACATTGTGCGGCAAATTACAAAATACCGAAAATTATTGGCCATGTGTTGCTGTAAAATTTATCCAATCTTATGTAAAACCAAGTATACATGCAAATATTACCATTCAAAAATTTTGTGTTAGTTGCGAAAATTTTAATATTTTTAAAATTGTTTCCTTTAATGATCGCGACCGGTATCAGTGACAGGCAATGCCGGTAGCTTGCCCGCAATGGCAGGTATGTTGTCGGCAAGATGGAGTGACAGGGGATTATATGCTCTGAGGGTGCCCCCTCCCCCCACAGTCAAATTTCTGGAATAATGTATTGAGACTAGAATGTTGAAACCTTTGGTAATAAATACCAAAATTTAAAATTCCACAGTTTCCTTTGCGCTGAGCTAGCTGTGAAAGTGTGGCAAAGAAGAGGAACGCGCTGCAGTATAGAGGAGTAGAAAGTTAAGCCTAAGACAAAATTGAGTCATTGTTTTCTCAGTGTGTGCATTGGTGCCCTTGGAAAAAGTAGATCTGCTTGGGCATCTCTTTAGAAAATGTTTATGTAGTATTTTGATTAAATAAAAGTTTCTGTTAGGTGTTTACAAATGTAAAAGAGTTTAATGTGTTTAATACTGTTGACCAATAAAAGTAATTTGTTTTATACACTTGTCAGTACACCCACTGCGCCACTAAAGATGTCCAACTTGGCATATGTAGAAAAGTTAAAGGTGGGGAAGAAAGCTGAATCTCATAAAGTACTTCAATTTGAGGTATCTTCTGTTATAAAGTACCTACATCTACACAAATCTCTACAAAGTTTGCAGTTCAAGGCCATGATCCATCATTTCTACTGCTTTTACTGTAATTACTTTTTATTCCTTCACGTGAGCAGATATTGAAAAACTGTTGCACACTTGTTGAAAATTGTTTTTACTATGCATTTAAATTTTTAAACAAAAAATTTTATGGATTTGGTTAATAAGTTCATTAATGAGAAATACCTTAATAGCATAATTAGCAGAAACTGTTTTGTATTTTGTCTTGAAATAATTATTTAACATAATATACACTGTTTTAAAGAAATCTGTGCTTCAATTTTTCGATATCTGCTCTTGTTTAGGTTTACAAAATATTTATCATGAAAGAATAGGAAATTATGTATCATGGCCTTTAACAGTCCAGTACAAAGTCTGTTCAATATTAATTGTAAAATCTCAAATTAACTTCTTGTGATTCATAATAAGATTTCAATGTGAAAAATTCAAATTATTCCACAGTTTGTCCTTACTGTTCCAGCTGTGACAAAGTTACTTCATACTCTTCTTAGTGAATTATTTTGAACAGCTCATATTTTGACAAACTTATATTTTATACAAATTTCCTCATTAATATTCCCAGATGTTAATGTGCCACATATCCCAGCTAAGGCATAAATTGCAAGAAAAAGTGATATATATTTCTAAAATGTACCAGTGTACGTAGAGTAAGCATATGCCTTTTTCATTTCAAAATTTTGTTCATGAGTATGATGCTTGAAATGCCCCCCCCCCTCCTAGCAAATCATATATATTAAACGTAGTGATACTCCAGGTGATTAATAAAACCCTTTGTCATGTACAGTAGTGAAGGGAATTTTTTTGAAATCATTGCAAATTGTGTCCTCGAGATCAGCGTGCATCTGACTGAAAGGCCAATAATGAACTGCTAGCTTGGCAAGTGACCACGCATGATGATCAAATCTAATGAGTTAGCTGGCCAGTTAATTTATCCAAATTGAGAAATAATCTGCATCTGATGTAATAACAGGCTGTTGCCCAATTTGGTTTGAATTAACTCTGGTCAGTTGCTGTTGGCCAGCTCTGGAATGAAGTGGATGGAAAGCTCCATATACTGGCAAGTAATCCAAAGTTAAATGTACAGGTAACAGCAAGACCATGAGTGTCTTAAATATTACCCAACAGTGCACTAAAACTGTGGTTTCACATACAAGAGTAGATTTGTTGGTGGCTTACAATTCTAAGACAGCTTAAGACATATCTGATCAGATTTGACAAGAATGGCTACTATAGGACAATAAAATCTGTCATATACGTTTGATACTGAAAATTATTCTGTAACATCATTAGTATGTCCAATTTTGTATGAAATAGGATCAGGAAGGACAAAAAAGGAATTACACAAACCTTTTTTTATTTAGAGATTCGCTGCTTTTACAGGATGTCAGCTATTTATTTTGTTATTCATATGTGAAAGTGTTGGTTGTCAGGCACTTGTCATGTGGTGAGCATGACACAAAAATAATTTTCTGTTCAATGTTGAGAAAGTACTAATTTTCTCATTCCACGTTACCTGCAAATCTTTTACAAAATGCCATCCATAACTACTCTCTTTTTAATAACTCGACTAGAAGAGTTGGAATTTATTGGTTTGTGGATATACGCCATTGCTCGATCAATGGCGTATGTCCACAAACCAATAAATTCCAATTGTAAACTCCCATTGCAATAAACATTTTAAAATCTCATAGAAGAAGAGTGGTTAAGAAGGGGAAGAATGTCTTTAGGACTGCTTAGGAATGTGCTGAAGGGAAAGGCAGATTTCACGATGGTTTGTCCAGTATTGGAATATGCTGCCGCAGAGTGGGATCTGTACGTGGAGGTGAAGGCGTAACAGCTGGAGAAGGTGAAGAGAAGGCCAGCGAGATGGGCGATGAATAAATGGAAAAGGCAGTGTCAGACTGGTGAGGAGGAAAGTAACTTTAGGCCTAGTGTGATGGTGAAGGAATTGGGATGGAAACCATTGAGGGACAGGAGGAAAATGGAACTACTGGTCAGGTTGTATTGGATTATGAATAGAACGGGGGGATGGGACAGTTTGGCCTACAAGCTAAATGGGGGAACTTTTAAGGAAAAAGGAAAGAACAGTGAAAAGATTCAGTGTGTGTGGAGGAGAACGGAGAGGGTCAGACAGCAATGCTGGTGAGGAAGGTAAGGGAGTGAGACGATCTGGGTGAAGTGTTGATGACTGAAAAGGGGGGTTAGAAGGTTTAGGATGAGACTGGAAGGCTGGCATTATGGGAATGGGGAGGAGTCTGCTCGCCACTGGGTGTTAGCCCAGTCGCGATCGTAAAACTTAAGCTGAAATCACACAATGCAATAAACACACAATTTCCGTGCAATTTGCTAAAATTTCATTGCATATCGGACACAAAAATTCTCAGAATATCACATGCGAGGCAAGCGACGACACAATTTGAGAGCATAGAACAAGCTCTATATTTTTGTGCAATGCCATGAAAATTGTGTGAATCAAGAAATGGAGTGGACATGTGAGTGTGTGTTTCGGTTATTGGAAGAATATAAGTAATACCTGGTGCTGTACAATGCAAAATCACCTATCATAATAGACATTTGTGCAATAGTACTTTAAAGGTTATGGCTGCAAATGTATGTAAGATCTCAATTGCCTCGTCTTCGCATCCATCACACAATTTACTCACTGATAAGTTTTTAAAATAATTCCAATTGAATACGACAAGCCTAGGCAGCAAACTATAGTTTGGAGGGAAAGGAAAGAATTGTGTGTATATTGCATTGTGAATTGCACCATGTAGAAGGTGGACATGGAGCGAATGAGAGAGATTTCATTGCAATTATTGGGCAGCTGATAGCATACAATGAACTGCGCAAATCTGTAAATTGCATCGTGTGATTCCAGCTTTACTATAAAACATCCGTGCATGTCTAAGTTTATAAGGCTTGCACTGTGATGCACTTAGGTCCAGACGTAGAATAAAGTACTGATAGATCATAAAAAATCTAACTAAAATGGAAGAGAAAATGGCATCACTGATGCAATGTGTGGTATGATGGTGTATATAACACATCTCTTCAAATGGTAGCTTCCTCCCTCTTTTTTTCTTCACACACTCAATTGAATTATATATTCAACGAGTATGAAAAGGCCTAACTGTGCGTCCAATATAATATATATATAGTGGCCACAATAGTTAAAATTTTGTTTGTAGCAGAAACCTTTCATCCAATTTGATATATTTGCTTTCTTTTGATACAGTTTTTTGGAATAGTCCTCTATTATTATAAATGCTAATTTCATTGCAGTTAAGGATCTGGAGATACATATTTTTGCTAGTCCGAAGAGTTCACGATCATCCTAATTGAGCATAGGACATTGTATCTAAAGTCTAATACTACAATTATCATAAAATAAACGAGTGTAAAAATTGAACACACATTTTGAGTGGTGCACATTGCAAGACAACGTCCTGCAATCTAGGAGGCACTGTAAGTGGCATAAGCTTTCGCTCTCCATTTCGCTATTATTTCTATACAGCTACATAATGAGAATTGTAACACAGACAAAGGCCCCTTATTTATTTCGTTATGTTTGACCCCATATACGACTAAGTCGTGGGGGTATAGAACTTGTCAATTTTTACATTAACATATTTTACAAAGTACTATACATAACTTCAACACTTTAAGTACAAGAAAATATGGACAAACAGATAAAAATGGTTTCAGAAAAACGAAAAATGTGTTGTTTAAGGTTGAACGTTAAGAATCGGTAGCCAAAATATCGATTTTGAAGGCATAATTAGTTCATTGGCTACAGCCCAACTGCGAGGATAGCTTATTATTATTATGTTTCCATAACATTAGACTATGTAGCAGAGTTCGCTAACTTCGCAGATTTCCATTTGAGTTAGGGTAAGGTAACCTAACGAAAAATTTAAAAACATAAGCGTAAAACCACTCGCCCTAACCAAAACTAACTTAATCGAAAAATTCGAAGATAGTACACCACAATTTCCTTTACATCCTATAACATCTGTGGAAATATTTTTCGTTAGTAAAATATGCCTATAAAATTAACAGTTTGACTGGTACACGATGCGAGCGTACCTATTCTCAATGTCTTTCGTCGTACAAGAAAACAAAACGACTCAATAAGCGTGTGTTCGTCCACACTCTGCAATGAACTTGTAAACAAACGCACACATATATATTTTCACTGTTTACGTACGTAAAAACATCTCGCAGGTGCACTTATTAGCTTGAAAATAAAGAGAAAAGGTTACAATTTAAAAACAATAAACATATAACGTAAAATAATTTAAGCACAATATTTTTAAACAAATATATGAGTTTCTCCCATTTACCGCAATGTTAATGTGTCCCCACATGCGAATGCAGCGCATCTAGCGGCAGAAGTTTTCCCTGTGCCAAACTTTTAACATTGAACTTTCTATCCTTTAGTAGAAATAACCTTACAGCGTATTCCAATGGACTGCACTGAGTGCGTACTCGGTGCGCACTGAGCACTGAAAAAGTGTAATTATCACGTGACTGCACCACACGAGTGTCGTGTCTCGTCGTTTGTTGTTGCACTATCAATTGGAATACGACCCTCTAAAAGTGCGGCATTTGGTTTCCGTTGTTGACATCTGTATCCATTGATTCGGCATGGAACAGGAAAATGAAATGTTTGTTTTGAGTATCGGAGAAGAAGTACTGGATGGAAAGTTTAATTGCCGAGTTTTAGTTGCTGGTAAGTGTTGACTATTTGCTGGGAAAATTCGTATTTCACCTGAGCTCATGAATGGCCATTAATCGACCCAGCCACGTGATAAGTGATTATGATGTGATTTTTAATTACAGGTGAAGAGAAAGTAGCAGTTATCCCAAAAACTGCGCTTCAAAAGATTGGATTATTTTCTGAGGAAACAACGCCTACACAAGGTATGAATTTATGGTGGGAGAAATTACACATTTAAGACTAACGAACATTGACTGTGGGCTATACTGAATAAAATAATCTTTTTATTTTTCTCCATCATCAACTCTCTTATTCTTCTTCTTATTATTATTATTATGGGCTTTGCATTTTTAAGTTGTGGAAATGAAGGCCCATTAAGTAAAGGCCTCTTGGGAAGGGTTGTTCAGGCAGTTATTTTAGGTTAAAGGAAACAGTTGTAAAAATAGTCGGAGGGTGCGGAGGAGAACAGGAAGGGGTTGACAGGCGATACTTGTTAGGACATTGAGGGTGGAAT
>PNEQ01073229.1:0-17001 GCA_003012365.1 Medauroidea extradentata | reverse complement strand
GCAATGGGAGTGCATGACTGGATTTATTTACTTGGACATACTCCATTGCTAAATAAATGACTGTTAAAAGAAAACTAAAAATAATACAAGAAAACATAAATATGCAGAGTATGCTTTAGTCATCAGGATACATACACAACATGAAATTCCAAAAGTGGAATCTGGTCAGATAAAAACAATGAACAAACAGAAAATAAAAGAAATAACAAGAATATAAAAATAGCTAAGTTGACATGCGGCACAACGATGAGACGAGACAAAAACACAAACAGAAAAACAACAAAACAACGATGAGACTAAACAAAACACAAATATGTCGGACACAAACAGAAAAAAACAACAAACGACACAAATGATGAGACGAAACAAGCACAGTAGTTTTCCAAACAGTCAGTATAAACGACGTTTCGGGAACTGGAATCTGTTCCCGTCATCAGGTAGACACACAGGGTTCAGGAACACGAGTGCGACTGATGATGTTTTCTTTTTAACAGTCATTTATTTAGCAATGGAGTATGTCCAAGTAAATAAATCCAGTCAAAATTCCACTTTGTTACCATTCTAATCAACATCTTACCGTAAATGGTACAGGCACTAGTACACGTTAAAGAACTATCGTGGAAACACATAAACGAGCTTGCATCTATTATATTTTTAATTTTGCAATTAAACTAGATGAAAATGTAATCAATCATTAAACACTGATGGAAGGTGAATAAGACTGTCTTCATCAAGCTATAATGATTTTGAGACACTCATGAGTGAGTGTACGTTACTGTGAAATACACACACACACACACACACACACACACACACATATATATATATATATATATATATATATATATAAATTTTACATTACACAATATTTGAAACAAAAAATTTAATTTTAAATTGGTCAAAACAAGTTTTAACGTAGAACAATAATTATTTTCTGGTTTGTTTCGTAATTCAACAAAATTATTTTATTGGCTTCAAGTACAACACGATTTAATATAACCCTGAAATCTCAGCAATTTTTTTTCACGTGTTGAAAGTGATCACTTCTACGTCAAAGTCAATATAACGTATTATGTATTAACAAATAGAGAACATAAGTAGAACTTAAGCAAATTTATGACGTTATCAATTAGGTATTAACCTAGGTTTATTGTGGAGTTTAACGGTAGATTTTAACAATGAACCACACTTCACAGTTACTTAAAAAATTTTCTCCCCTCCTCACACTCTTGTTCTCTCCCTCTCTCTCTCTTTCTCTGTTCAGCGATTCTCACTTGTGTAGTAGATACATATTTGACCCACAGACTGGACTGACAAAGCAGTAAAACATTGCTTCTCACTCTGGAGGAGCCGGTTTAGCTTATAAGAACGGATATCCTGATTTCAATTGTTCTAATGGTTTTTGGAGATCACTGAAGACAATATTGCACATCATGACCCATTCCTTACACTTTTTCGGTCAAAGCCATTGTTTCGGTTTCTAACGACTTAACCGTCGTTATGACGTCAAGCGCTTCTTTCTACCTACAAAACTTGACTTACACGCAAATGTAACCAGCTATTTCTGCATTCGGAACTAATATTTATATCTTTTTAATTACATGTTTGTGCAAAGCGGTGAGTATTTGAATAATATAATATTTGCCCCCTAGTCAAAAGTATTGTGAGGACACAAATATAACTTCTACACTGTTAAAGATTCACTGAATTGCAAGCATTTTCAAATCATCCACAATTATTGATAAGTTCGCAATGTATGTACCTTAAATATTCGAAGACTTTCTGACTTTACCGAGCATAGTTAAAATAGTAGCGTTTGTTTCCCTGTAAAATCAGTACACATTTCTTCATGGCATAAATACAAAGAAAAATCTTATTTAAAATATTTGTGACATTTTGAATCATGATATATTTAATATCATTATTGCTAGCTTTATTCTCTGCTTATACTTACGGTTACACATACTGTAAGCAATGCACTATGCAGAAGAACGTGTCTTATATATTAAAATATAAGCCTGTGATTTCAGATAGGCTTGTCTTCATAGCCGTGTTTCAGTGCCCAATATCAACTAAAGAAACAGCGGTTTACAATCATTAAGAACTGCCAAAAATGTGTTTGTTTATGCCGACGTAAGGGTACTTTAATTCCATGTTTTGAACGCTCACTACTGATAACTACACCCAAAAGAAACAAAAATATTTACCCGTCATGCTCGATTGCACAACTTCGTACCGCCTATCGGCTTTAAACTGCAACACTCCCCATCAGCAGTATCCGAGATCAATAATCTCTTAATTCCGCGACGCTATTACCATCATCAAACCATATATATTCGCTAGGGGACCCAATTCGCTCTGAAATGCCATAATTTTCCGAAATGTAAACACGATTAAACGGATTACGAGAGATTTTGCGCGCTGTTCGTTTTCACACCCATAGACGCCGAAAAATCCGTTTATCGATCAGTTTCAATTCATCCAGCCAGGAAATAATGTGGCGACTAAGAGATAAATCTGAGCATTGTTTTGAAATTCAATTAATATTGGATTTGGGCAGAGTTTTAGATTTTCTGTCTTCCAATTTCGATTCCGGATGCGCTCATATCATCAATACCTGTCGGTATTCGCATATCGTACTTTTTAAAAGTGAATATTTTCGTCAGAATATGGCAGACAGACAAAAAAGAAAACAAATAAAACAGATACACATATTAAAGTCAAAATATATACAATGGTTTACAACAAGAATATTTAAGTGGCTAAAATATAGTTAATTTATTTATGAAGCAAGAAACCGAAAGCTTTAAGTAAAGTAAATTGCTGTGAATGGATTGCTTTATTAGTTTTTTATATTTTAAGAATATTATTAAAGGTTTTTGATTAATGCTATAATTTTTTTTTAAAATTCATTATCATCATTTACTTAGCATTCTTTTTGTCACAATTATTTATACTGAAACTATTATACAATCAAATATTTAACACCTTACAATTGCATTTATTTCATGTTGTATTTATATATAGAAAGGGGAAATATTCGCGAGTTCACTGAGATGTAGGCTAGTCTCCTAGAATATACGTGCACTCATTGGTTACTAACACAGCGACACCACGTGATCACTCTTGTATTTACTTACTTCTTTATTTTTGTCTCAGCGTCCACCAGGAGGGTTCAAACTACTCACGACTCAGTTGTGAAACTGACACAAACACACACGTGCTTGAAGTCTTAGCTTGGGTCCAAAATAAAACACGAATTTTTCAGACCTCTAGTTATATAACATATTGAGAGGGCGTGGTAGATAAATAAGCCTTGAGTTCTACAGTCGATATCTACGCTTTTTGAAAGTCGATATAAAAATCTACGAAACAACAATACTCGATAATTATATTTGCCAACTTTAATGAGTAATCACTTACCCGGAATGTCGCGCTTTTTAAGCGTGGTCTCTTGCGTAGCAATTAAATGTACGAGACTTCGGTGTCAGATATTGTTCTACAGATGTACGATATTCGAGAAAAATTCGTTGCTCAGAAAGTTGGCGGAAACCGACAGTTCTGAACTGATGCTATAAGCGCTGAATTATATAATTATATACCCGGCACTCGTAAGTGGCACATATGTAAACATATTCCACGTATACAAATACTGGTTGTGTAGGGTAGTTTAACCATACGTATGACTCTCATAGTTGTCTATCATTTTCAAGCAATCCAGCCACATTCTGGAATCAGTTAATATTTTTTACAGCGCATTCTTCTTATATTTGCGAATATTTTTACCGCTTATATCCGTTGAGATATCAAGATGATTTTTGATAGGAATGAAGCTTATGTAAATATCTACAAATCAAATTCAGGTTTTTATGAAATTCGAAAATTAAGTAGGTAAAAAGCAGTAAAATGTTAGTCTCCCGAAAAAAGAAAACAGAATGATAACGGATTAATAATTCAACAGTCGTTTATTTTTGCCAACCTACTCATAAATATAACCACTTTGGACTGTAGCCAATACATCGGAAGAATTATCACGGCATGCCTTTAACATTCACTCAGGTATTGTATAAAGTTTGTAGTGTGGGAGGGGTGGGGTTACGGGTTCGTATCCCGTGCAAAACTTTGCGATGGGAATTACTATGACATCATACGAGCATATTGCGCGCGCTATTTACACTGAACTAAGACAGTTAATTGTAGTTCACTGTTATTGAGTACGCTAGCTGTCAAATGCCTTCATCACATATTTCATCCAGAGTAAATGTTTACATTATATAACTTCACGCGGGCAACGCCGCAGCCGGCCGGCTAGTATATAAATATATGCAGATGCTCGAGTATAAATAAAACGAATAGGTGTAAGTATTCTCTTCATGAGACGTGCAAATATTCCATAATTTATGACGACTAGGGGCTTTTGCAGAATAATTAGCAACGACTTGCAAGTTTTTTAAATCTGGTTTCATAAATATGTGATTTATGCATACGAATAGAAACCGTTTTTATTTAGGAATTAAAACTTGAGAATAATCTGTATTTAAAAAATCTAGTGGGCCCTATAAGAAGGTTTCCCAGTGACTGCTGAGATTACGAAGCTGGTTGCAATATCGTCTGCCAATATTTTGTGTCTACGATCCTTATATCTACAGAAACAAAAACGTCACATGAACAGAGGCTGAAGAACGCACCGCTTCTGACTGCAGGTATCATGACATACAGTTAGATGTGGTGAGATTTCGTGAATTCAATGACCTGCATGCTAGAATCAAATATCCTATACATACTCAAGTCACGACCATGTGTCCACTAGCTGCTACTCCGTGGAACAACGGACAATGAACGAATATACGGGACTTGAGTATGCATAGGATATTTGATTCTAACACGCAGGTCATTGAATTCGCGAAACTTCGCCATCTTTAACATTGGGCAATGCCTACCATCCAAGTAAGGTGCCCGAGTTTCTTCGCATTTAACTACAATTATTATTTAAAACATTAATGGGAGCCGATATCGTAAAATAGCTTCGTAACATTTGGCTGATTTAAACTGCATACTCTAATTTTGTCGAGACAGAACTGTACAAAGTAGTTGCTAAGTAATTAGTAATTAGTTAATTAACAAAATTTACTTTTAATTGATACATTAGCTATACTCATCATACAGTTTGTCTCGAAAAATTACATTCCATGGTAAAACCGATTTGCAAAAAAGTTACGAAGCAATTTTACGTTATTGACTCTCGTATTGATTTTAAAAAATAATTCTCTCGTAAGCCGAACAACTCGTGACCAAGCCCTTAAACGCAACTCATTTGGTTATTTAGTTGCTAATAATGGCGTAACACAGTTACACGTTCCAAACCGCCGGCTGTTCAATACGCATAGAGTCGGTGATTATTTTGTGAAAGTAACTTTGCAACAATTTGTTTCACTATCTTACGTGCATGTCTGCATCTGCGCTCGGTGGTTATTGCCAGAATATGTTAGTGCAGAGGCGTCGTTACTGATATTTGACGGCACCAATCAGTACAGGATTACTGCGACACCACATGTTTATGATTTGTAACAAAACGTCCAATCACTACCAACGAAACACAAGTGCAGATGCACACATACGGCATTGAAACAAATTGTAACGAAACTATTTGCACCAAAAGTCAGTCGCTCTATATATATATATATATATATATATATATATATATCATCTACTATCATCTACTATGAAATGTTGTACATTTTCAGACCAATGGTCGTATAGGCGCATATATATATATTTATTTATTTATTTATTTATTTATATGTGTGTGTAAACATAAACACAGACGTTCTACTGTGTTTTCTTTGGTCTCATAGTTGTGTTGTATTTTTGTATTTCGTAAATTTTATCTGTTCGTCCTTTTACCAAACTGACCAAAATCATGTGCTGTGTGCTTTGGTGGTGTCTCAGATTTTCCTTTTCTCTTTCTTATTTGACTGTTCTTATTGGTTTTGACCTGATTCCTTTATGAAATTTTATGTTGGGTGTTTATCCTGTTGACTAGCATGTTCTGCTCATTTATTTATTATTTTTTTCATTTTATCTATAGTTTTAATTGTCAGTCGTATGCATCGCAATATCGAATTTCCAGCAAAACTACATCCCATTGCAAAACTCATCGAATGATCCAAGGAAACTCACTTATTTTTTCATCAAATTCGATTTTAGGTCCATTCGTTATTTGTTTTGCAAAACATAAATAAGTTAAGAGTATTTTTGATTGTAAATATAAACCTCGCCTATTTTCTTATTTCGAGCCTTCCTCTTTGAGTAAAAAATTCTTACATTCTGTAAGCTTTTCATACCACCCAGTATACGCTGAGTTTATGATATGCGCATGCTATAGCATGCCAAACAGTAGACGATCTCGTGTCTAATTTTTACACATATTATGCCTTTTGTTTTTTAACCATGGTCCCTAAATTTCCATGTGTGTTTTCTTTATGGACGTTGATCCCATAAATATTATATTATTTAAAAATTTATGCCAAACTCTCTTAAACTGTTACACATCAGATAACATGTAATTTTTCCAAATAAAAAATAGGGCTTGTGGTTCTTTATTAATACCCATTGAAGTTACAAAATTTCCGTTGCAGTGCAGCCAAAACTAAAAGAAATATGAATTAACTTATGAAATAAAAATTACAGGAACTGAAAATCAGCATATCGATGCATATTACGACGTGTCAGACGAAAGTTAGTTTTGAGAAATCAAGTATCAGCCACAACCCAAATTTATGGCAAATTTTAATATTTTTTATTATAAAAAAATTACAATAATGTTTACCTTTGTAATCCTAAGTGTGTTTAAATAAATGCGAATTATCTTGTTACTGCAAGTTAATGACTTTCTAAAATTTTGGCTTCACTGTTACGGTAATTTAGTGACTTTGATTAGAGATTATGGAAAAATCTATGAAGCTTATTATTTATGTCGTGGAATGACGTGTTATATAAGCTAATCGAATTCAAATACTTTACTACAAAAACAAGGCGCACCACCGTCTAACTGAATAATTATTTTCGCTGTCACGTGATATAGCCTAGTATTCTCATAGTGTTTTCTACTTCAACCAAATAACGGCGTGGATCTTAGAAAACTTATTTATAATAATTCACTGACTTCAAACAGATATTTGTTGAGCAGTTACTAGCCAACTTTGTTGGAAAATTCAATCTTATTAAAAAAAAAACATTAAATTTCTTTATAAATAATACACTGGTGTTTTAGTAAGCGACCTAGTGTACACTTCGATCAAATCTTCTAGGTAACACATTGTAAAAGTGACCTTACGTGTAATCCCGTGCACGTCACCATCATTCAATACCTTCCACTGGTCTGTGTTTCCACTTGTCCGCATAATACTGCCTAGGGCAAGATATGATTTATTTTATATTGAAATTGTAATTGTGTTTCTACCTGTCAAACCTAACATCTTGTGAACACAGGTAAAACGTCTAGCCTACGGCCGAATGAAATACACGTTTCTTTTGTCTGCCAACTTGTCAATACGGGAACGGGCGTATTTGTGCCTGTGGCTGTAAACCGAAGATTAATTCTCTAACTTTGTGCAGGAACGGCCTATGTCCCTTTTAGAACTAAGTAAGTTATCATTGTTTGTAAACTTAGCCGTTTCTATGTTTATTTACAGCAGTAAGGGGTGTTAGAGTAGCTGTCGACCAATCACATATATGAAAGCGCAGTATACGTTCATGGCATTTAAGGCGACCTTGAAAGAATCCGCGAAACTCACATACCTCCACAGTTGCTTGTAGATTTTCTAAGCAACTATATTTTTTACAACCCAACTGACGTCGAAATGAATCTTTACCTGGGATGTAGCTATATTATTTTGTTTCAATATACACCAAATGTAACATTAGTAAATGAAGTTACATTGGATATTCTCGCATCAAGCTATATAATTTCCAAGTCAACTATCGTCTCAAGAAAACAAGCTATACTATCTTACATTAGCGCACCTCTGTCCTTCATGGTATTCAGTATAAATGCTTGTTTTTAACTAGCTGAGAATGTTTTAATTAGCTGAGATGCTGCCCCTAAACCACCTTGTCACAGACACAAGACGCATACAGACCTGGTGCAAACTTCAGTTACAATCTAACTATTGTTTGATCAATGTTCTTGCAAAATGAAATACGCGCGTGATCAGGATAAGAAAAATGTAATAGTGGAAGACCCTGCTTATTGTAGAGAATAAAATATTTCACTTGTCGTTCTTTGCTAATCACAATTCATCGACCATAATGATGGGAGTAAATCACATTTTAGGCGTGGCTAAATTGAACTTAGAAACGTCGCATGGTGTTTTATATACATTTTTTAAATACATGTTGCAGAATAACAAAAATCACCCAATGATTCGGAATATATTGTAGCATGTTTTTCGTAAATAACAGTTATATCTTGCTGAAAACATGTTTACTACGTTTCAGCAGAAGCATCTAACGGTGTTCTGCAAGAAGACGACTTATTGTAAGATATTTATAAGAAATGTTTTGGGTTTAGTTTAACATTCTTGCGTGAGAGTTCAAACGAGGTGTCCTGTAAATGATTACATCTTGCGTCTAACAAACGTATCATAAGAGGTTGACTACAAATACTTGACCAACCTGCGCCGTAATGCAGGGGCCTCACTGTGTCATGCACGTCATTCAATCACACTGCATCAGCGTCTATTTAGTTTCTGCTCAACTAAACATATGTTTCTCTGAAACAAGTGACACCAACTACAAATTCATTAGTTAAAGATCGCCATGTTAAACTATCCATATTACACTTTAAGAGCTACTAGCTGGTAAGAATGGTATGCCAATAAAACTCAAAACAAAATACCCTTATTTGGACCGTTGTGCAGTGCGAAAATAATTAATGACTGCTCGATCGAAATTTCCTTCTCTCCCGCCAGCGTTTGCAAATATGCCAGTGATACGGAAACCTGTGCAAGACTTACTATCCTGGTAAGCAAAAATACCTTAATTAAATTAGAATATATGTGTTATCTTGTTGTATGGAGAACACAGGATTGTTAGTTTGTCATACGTCATGATTACTGTGCTATCTACTTGATCTGACAACACTACCTTCTCCTGTAGGATAGCGACATGTGGATTGTTGGTCCAGCGATCTCCAGCAAACAGAGAGCCTCTAACAATAGGGACATTAAGGCCATTGTCCAGCTGCCACACTTGGGCGCGAACAATGTCTGCAATCCACGTCAAACATCAACATACGTCCTCGCATTAACGCTGTGTGACGTCTCCGCGCGAGGTATGTACTGTAGCTGTCTACATGCTTGTTCTAGAATTTTAAACATAGAATTTGCTATAACATCCATACTTTTTTACCTTTTTAAGGGGTAGTGTTTGAAAATGTTATTGCAATTTCAGTTCTTGAGCCATAGCATTTATTCAAATTGCAATATCAAAATTTTCTCTTAGACAAAGCATAGGATATATTCTTAGTAAAATGCTTGACATAAGTAACAATTAAATATTTAGTTTGTCATGCGGTATCATTACAAGAGAATTCTTGAAATCTAGCCTATAATTATATTACAATAATTCTGCATAAGAAATTAATGGAAGATTCCATTATTATTTATATCAAGTAGTTTACCAAGATTATGTCCTATGCTTTTTGGAAGAGAAAAATTTAATAATACAACTTGAAAAATATGTTGTGGCTCAAAAACTACAAATACAATAAAATTGTCTAACACCCCCCATATCTGACGTAGCTGATACTGCAAGTGAACGCGACCTGGATATTTTTAAGGGGACACCAATTTACTTTTAAAGGCTTGTTATATTATTTTTCAAAATGTAGTGATGTAAAGATTGAACTTTTTTTTCGGTCTAGGAGTGATAGAAAATTCTCGTTAACTAATTTTGGAAACTTAATATCAGTTGCCTGTGTTCAAACACCACACTCCTGGCGTTGTTATATTGACACTGTTATAAATAGAAGTCCTTATACAATTACAAATAATTATAACAACACAAATCCATCTAAAACATGTAACGTTTCCTAAACGCTTGGTTTCAATATCGTTATTTAAGGGCATTGCACGCAGCAACTTGAAACACAATAACAGCACATGTCTGACATTTATATTTGTCCATACATGTACGAAGCGTGGTGTATCTGGGGCATGTATACGACAGAAGACATATTTTTTAATGAAGTATGAAAATGTAGAGTATTAATGCCAGCTTCCAGAAGGCCAGTGGGGAGCGGAAGCAGGAATAAAGATCTGGCAGGTTAAGAACTGTATTACCACAACCGTGTCAAAAATATTTACTCCCAACATCGACGCTGTCCACAGGTTCAAGGTAAATAGAAGCGTAGAGATTGTAGTTAGCAGTCAATGTCTTGGTCTGTAGAGCTGGTGAGGGGTGACATGATGTGAGTAAGGATAAGCGTTTGGGGTACACGGGAGATCCCCGAGAAAACCCGCCGACCCGCGGCATCGTCCGGCACGATTCCCACATGCCAAATCCGGGAACCGAACCCGGATCACCTTGGTGATAGGCGAATGCTCTAGCCACTGCGCCAATCAAGGCCCATCGAGGTAAATAGAATGTTTGTAACATGTCATATTCGGTATTTCATTGTTTAACCCAGCACCGGCATTACTGTTTGAATATTAGTTTGTGTAGCGGGAAATGTGTAGGCTGTTATGTTGCAAATATACGTGTTGTTCCGCTATTAAAGATAAAAGTTCAATAAAACTGTTTGAAGATATGTAACGTCTTTAACAAACATGTTGGCATCATGTCGCTGACACTGTGCTGTCTAATAATTTACGGGATGAGTACTGGAAAAGTTATCAAGGGAATAGCATTTACAAAAATAATTGACGTTTTTTTAAGCAAGGTTTACTTTATTTATCAACACAAATTGACTAAGCGTTTAGTTATCTGAATTTAAAATTACGTTTAATTAGCTTGTTACATGTATTTACATTCTGCGCATTTTACAGTACGAGTGTACACGTAGACGTTCGTCACGGTAACACCGACTTTTAAACCTATATTATAGTGTTCGTGCATATTGGTTAGAGAAAAAGACGCTGTGTACAAAATATGAATGTCATCCCTGGCATTGTATTCATGTTGCGCTCACTCTATGATGTCTTGTTCTGCTGCTTTCTGTTGGCCAGGAGATAAGCTCAATAGTGTGCGGTCAGGTTTACAGCATATCAAGAATTAAGTGATCTAACCACCATTCCATTATCTACCTAGTCTGTACCGTTACATCCGTGCAGCTTTCGAACTGCTTACGAGAAATATGTTGTAGGCGTAATATACGCATGAAAAGTGATTCAGTACAGATTTAAAGTCTTACTCGCCAGTAATTATTGTGTGAATTCTGACGACGAATATGCTGTATTAAAAAAAATAGTTGGTCAACTTGTAAGCTGCACAAAGTTAGCCTGGGTTATTTGTACCCGTGAAGTATCTGTGTTTTACTCTGGAAACCTGATTGTGTTGCTGGGACGTGCTACATAAAATTGATCCATTAAACTGTAAATGACAGCAGCTGGGCTATTGTTCAGGATGATATTTGCCTAAGACAGTGTGACACATTTTAACAACACTTTTCTTGCTACAAGACTGATTGTAAAGCGGGAAAAAAGTGTTTGTTTATATTAAAACCAGTGCAGTGTAGCTACGTCACAAAAATCTAGTTCAATGTTTACAAAAATTGTGACGAAAGTTGTATAGTCGCTAAAGAAGTTTAGTTTTACCGGTAATGAAATTGTTACAAATACTTTAAAAATAATGTTTGTGTTATTATTTTGAGTTCAGTGAAAATTAAAAATTGTTCTTATATAAAAAGTTTTATAAAAAATTTAAGTAACTTAAAAAAATATTATTTTTTTGTTACGTCAGATTAATTTACCTCGAGATGAAAAGCGTCGAAGAAATGCTGTTCCATTTTATTTTTAAGAAATCATTTCCAGGTTTTCCGGCCTCCCAGACGTGGCTCGCTACACGTGCATCTTTCACTCAGAGCCACAACAAAGCATAGACACGTCCATCAAATATCTAAGTATCTCGGCTCGAAGGAGACGAGAGCTACAAGGAATGAGTGTCTATATAAGAGCGTTGTTTACGGCCGGCCAAGGCAGGTTATAAGGACGGAGAGTTCAAGTACAAGGGGTGAAGGGTTGGTTGTGGTTCACGTGTTTACTGCCAGCCTGACCACAAACCTACCCACATCAATTACTGCCACCTTCTTGAGCTCATACCGCTGCTTATGACGCCCACTCAGAGCTCAGTGATCGACCTGAAGGCTATAGCAAGACCTTTTACAACCCCCTGACACTTAACTGCGCTGAGTAGTTCTTATAGCGATACTTCTCCCCCACCGCCACAAATATCAGCGTATTATTCATCCAGGGACACCTTTCCCAGTCGCCCTTTGTTCTTCTCAGTTTATTGCGGGCTCAGGCTAGCAGAAGATATTACAACTTTAGTTAGTTATGATTTTACTGTTCATAGCTCATGTACTGCTAAACATATCTGAACGATGCCATTTTGCAAATATCACTGGGACAACATAGCACACTATTAAAAACGTAAAAATGTGTAAGGCTGTGTTAGTTCGTGTAAAGATTTGCGTAATACTTTATCTTTATTTAAGTATTTGAAACCGATTGTGATAACGCCTACAATCTTCAGGTGCGTGAAGAAGCGATGAGGAATCCGACTCACTCGACTAGGACATTCCTAGTGGTTTAGTGTATCTAGACCACGGACACAAACACACCCTGAGAAAAATCGTTCTGTTAGCTCGGTGTGCCAAGTTTCCAGCCATTAAGATAAACTAAGGAATCAACATGAAGTTAGTGCATTCTTTGCCCAAACAAACGTTATACGCATAACTTATTCAAATAAACGTGCAAAACGTGCAATTTTGTTAGGAAAGTTGTTTCAGGACAACATTTTCAAGAAATAAATTTCCTGAAATGTGTCTGTGAAATGCAAATTATAACAACACATATAAGATAATAGGTAAAGTATATATGCGAGATTGTTCATTGTCCAGAATTTTATAACCATATTTCGTGAAGAATTCCTTTCATCGAAGTAGTTACCTCCATAATTGAGCCAATACGTAACAATATAACATAGAGTGGTTGATCCCTGGCACCTTGGATTTATCAGTTTCGCAACATCGTGGATGTAATAACAATTATGGCACGACATGCATATATATCTAAGAGTTTAATAGATGTTACAATATTGTTGCTATTTCAGTATCGTTATTGTCACGTAATAAAAATCTGTTGTCAAAAATGTGAGTTCTGTACGTAAGTAACTAAAACAGGTCACAAGGTGACAAAATTAAAATACAGTACGTCGTATGGAGTAAAAAAAAAAGCGAACTAAACGATGTGTGCCCTGTCAACATGCCGTACGTAAAACGACCTTTCTGTTCCTGTATATATCAGAAAATAAATAAACACAAGTTTACAGTGACCAATCATCCCCTTCCCTCTCGCTCAATTATTGGTATAAAAAGAAGCGGCAAATCACAAAGCTGGCTCTCGTCCTGCATTGTGTCTGGACAACGCTCAAGAAAATCCCGGTGTTGCTTTGTCAAATGTTGCAGTGGTGTCCATGCTTCTAATAGGCTATATTGGCTTTAGGTACAACCTATTCAAAGTGGCGTCACCAAGGAGCTATCTGTGAGCAGATAGAGGAGTACGATGTTATTGAAGTTAACTTCATTTCAGTAGTGTTAACTCATATAAGGATGTCAGTGTGCCACGAAAGGAGGCCAGTATGTATATCAAGCATCTTTCTGACGTAGGTGGGTTCTCAGAATTTTATATGAATATGTATTTCTAATTCATCAATAAGTGACTATGGCTACCTGTCCAATGATTCGCATTTCCTTGCTGCACCAATTATTTGTCTAAATACCAGCATTATGTTTCCGAAAGATGCCTATATTTACCCCTGGGTTTTGACAAGAAAAGATCATCTACTGTGACTGTCACCACAGCTTTGCTTTCGGAATATTTCTGCACCTGTGTTATAGTATCACTGTATATTGTTTGTTACTTCACAACACCATTGTTTAGGCTGCGGTAGTAGTGACAGTGTACCTCACAGGATGTGGAGGACATGATGCCTGAAGTCTGCGTGTGACTGTTGTTGTGCTGTTTTAAACAACTTTTATTAATTGTTGGCTCTACTCGCTCATTCAGCTCGATATATTTCTGAGTAACCTCATCTTGGTTAGAGAGAGTTGAGCGTCACATTTTGTCACATAATGCATACGTGCGTTTCGTAATGCCTTTGATTTATCTCTGACCAAATATTTCTCTGATCGGTGGTGTTTACAAAGTAAAACTAGCTGACTGCATTTATGTGGCATTTTATCCGTGTATCACAAATTGCACATAATTAGGCTACTTACTGTGGTTGTGACCCAAAGGAAAAATTTTTTTTCTAGAAGCCAAAATTTTTTTTAATCACCATTCTAAAAGTTAGATATTTATTTCAGAATGAAGAGTCCGGCTTGAAAACAATTTACAGGTAGTATAGCCACGCCCTTTTATTACATTTTTTAAAACATTTAATCTAAATATTCGAGTGTCAATGTTATTTTTAAATTTTAGTTTGCTTAGAAAATTAACTATAGCCTAAAGGCAAATATTTTGGAAGAGTTATATCTAAATAATGCTTGTAAATGGGTTTGAAGAATCTCGTTCAACTGCACAATATAATCTTAAAAGTTCTATATTAAATATTCTATTAAATATTTAAATAACACTCGTTGTACGGGTACAGTCTTCAAAGGTGACTGCTGAATAAATTTAAACGAAAAAAATATATATTGTATATTTCATTTCTACATTATAAGTAGTAATTACCTTTTTAATTTGAAATAAATCATGGGCATAAGCCATTGCCAAAACATGTCGCAGAAAACGCAGCGTAGAATCCGTAGATTTGCTGTTATAAGAATACATTAACAAAATCCCAAAAGTATTGTTGTTTTTTTAACGACATATTAATAAATTGTGTACGTAACAAACTTCAATGAAAACAACTAAATTCCGTTATAAGAATCGATAAAAGAAGTTAGTAACTAATTAAAAATATTTTTTTTTATGTTTTTTTTGTGATTTAGCCTTAAAAGAACTGTCACAGCTATAAATTATGTTGTTATGTATTAACAAATTAAAAAGGAATCACAAATAAAATTTTGAACAGGTCAAGCAAAACTTAAAATAAAAAAAATTAAAATAATACTTGCTGTAAACCCATTCTCTTTGACAAGCACAAACCATCATTAAGAAATTTTCCAGTCTAGATATTGTGAATCCTTGGCAATTTCCTTTTACAGACCTGAGCTGGGTATTCTATCCATCCTTTTATCTACGATGTCAACCGATTTTCCACCGACTTAATTTTTCCTCTCCGGTTTCTTAATGCGACATCACTTCATTCCCTCCGGCGCAGCAGTTTCGCAATAAATCGCCGTGAGAAACTCGCGCGGCTCGTAATTGAAATAACTCTTTAGAGTTTGCGTAGAATGAAGGACGCGGTAACAAAAAGTCACGTCTTCTTCATGAGGCATTTTGAATATCAGCTCAGCACTCCGTCAAGAATACAGAGATCTGAAGTGAGAGATGATTGGTTGATTTGACGAACACTTTGCATTCCTACTGATCTAAAAAATACATGGGAAATGTATGAATTAATTTTTTTAGTTCATCAAGGGCGCATTATTTATTATTAAAAAAGAGATACAATGTTAAAATATTATTCTGAAACGTTTCGCGTTACGTAAAATTTGTTACACTTTTAGCAAAACTAATGCGTATATGTAAATGTGTGTATAATAAAATGAATGTGTGTATGTATGTATGTATGTATGTATGTATGTATGTATGTATATATAGACACTTCAGTCTTAAGAATTATTACATCTTTAATGGTACTTTCTGCCATAATTTTTAACCTTGTTATAACAATGTATTTGTGAAGTGGGCAGCCTACAATAGATATGATTGGTGATGCTAGCCACTGTACATTTAACCGGTTTCGTTTCCATACATTGAACTGTGAATAAAGTGACGGGTCTTATATTGGCCATGTTGTTTTTTTTTCTAAAGGTGACGCTGTGTTTTATCTCAGTACCTATATTGATTTATTGTAAATAGGTAAACTCTTTCGTAGTTTTTTGAGTGTGGTTTTATTGGGGACTGTTCGCACGGCGTGTTAAATAAATCGGTATCGGAGTCTTTTAACACGTATAAAATGGGTACAACATGTAGCTTATCATATACCAATTGCAATTTATTTAAAAGTTACAAACATATGCACCAGTCTTCGACACACAAACTTATGCTCTAAAACATGAAACCTTGTATATATCGGTTAAACAGTTTATGCAATACAACAAAGTTATCTATCGGTTTATGTTACGACGTCAGAAAAATGGGAAACCTAGAGCAATACATTTTTTCATAATTAATGCTTAGGTGCTGAAGTATTAAAGTATCGGATTTGATATGGATTTGGATTCGTAAAATTATTTCCGAGATTTAACAAAGAGTCGTAAATACATAAATTAAATCCATTTAAAAACCTAACCATGGTTTGAGCATATAAATACCAGACATGGGCACCGGGCAAACTGTCTGTTCCTTGTTTTGACAGAATTTTATTCAACAAGTGTAAAATATTTATAGACGTAAATCTGAACTTTAATGTGAGACAACTGAGACCCTTCTGTGTCCAAATCATGGTCACAGAAAAGCGACAGCAGTAACACTGGACGTAACACCACTCCCCTGGTCTTTTCCTTAGTTCTCCACACTATTAATGACCTAAGAAGTGTAAACAAAGCTAGATCTTTTGATGAACCTTTCTGGTATGTGTTCCTAACTTCAGAATAAAATATAACAT